>LKTO01000233.1:0-74735 GCA_001399465.1 Hymenoscyphus scutula
TGGGACGACGGCAGGTCAGATTTATATGTGATGGACCGGGACTTCGCTGCGAAGAAGCATGGGTACTCAGCCAACTCCTACATTGAGGTTCTAGACGCACAGGTGGCCCCTGACTTTGAGGACCTTCCAGGTGGATATATCTTTATGCAGGATAACACACCTATTTATACTACCTACAAAGTCCGGGATTAGTTTATTGAAAAGGGTATTACTGTTATCCCATGGCCCCCTTACTCACCAGATCTCAACCCTATTGAACACATCTGGTGGGTCCTTAAAAAACTACTCCAACAACACTATCCTGATCTCTGTGGTAAGGCAGAAGATGATATTGAGTCTATAGAGGAGGCTCTCAAGGAATGTTAGACTAAAATACCTAAGGAGACTTTCGATAAATTGTATCTAAGTATACCTAGGAGGGTAGCAGCTTATATTACAGCTAGGGGTTGGCATACTAAATACTAGCTAATTTTCTAATTTTTGCTTAGGCAGAATTCATATATAAGCTCTTGTCTTTCTATACATATAACTCCTATGTGAATAGCTTCAAAAGTGGTGAGCTAATATACAAAAAACCAATAATATATTTTCAGAGGGTGCAGGGTAAAAAGGACGTGCGGCGAAGACACATGCGGTAGTACTGTAGCTTGACGCAGTTGCTCCTGCCGAAGGATTCTTGTACTTTTGTCGTCTGGGTATCGTCATTTTCACCCTGTTCAAACTCGTCGTCTCGGTCGTCGGGTATGTATGGCGTAATTACAATCTATGATTTCCCATACAAACACCAAAGCAAAAGCCCCCATACCCATGAGTCAAAGAGAGTCGTAAAACCATCAAATAAATGACAGAAAAAAGAGAGGTAGGGTCGTAAAATGCATTAACATTTATCATTGTTCTTGCCCTTTGTGCAGGCCGAAGTGGTCTTGGGTTTATCCTCAGACTTGGTGGATGATGATTTAGGCTTGGTGCTAGTAGCCAAAGTGGTGGAACTAGTGACGGGACTGCTCGCGGTGATTTTTGCCGAAACTGGGGATGCAGTTGTTGAGGAAGCGACTGTTGAGGAAGCGACTGCTGAGGAGGTGACTGTAGACGAAGTCTTGGGAGGGTTCTTGTAGTAATCATCAAGAGCCTTTTCCACCGCTTGGGCGTCTGGATATGCTTTCAAGTTCTGGAAATATGGTAATAGAACACTCTTTACTTGTCCGAGATCAGTTCCGCTATATGGCTTAGCACGGAAAAGAGGTGCCATTGGGTCACTGAAAGACACAGTGTCGGGGTAGCCGGCACTAGTAAGATCCACATCGGTGACATTGAAAGCTGCCATCATGTCGTGATCTTCGTGCACGAGATTGTGGCAGTGGAACATGTAAACTCCAGACCATGGAGCGAAGTTGGCGATGACTTCTACTTCTTCATTACGACCCAGGTATACCACTATATTGCTCATTAGTAACAGTTTGAACCCTTTGGTATATTATAATTGGAACTAACCATCTTTGAGAGCTGCTGCTTCGTATGGCTGTAGTGATCTACCTGAACCAGTTCGTGAGACTACTTGGAAATCGATGAGATGGATGTGAATTGGGTGGCTCCATCCTGTGAAGACAGTCAGCTTTATAATTTCTCATCAAACGTTCTTCAAACTTGCCTCCAGACTTGTTGGTCAACCGCCATCTTTGAACCTTTCCACGTGGTGGGTAAGCAACAACGCGATTCTTAACGTCCTCGAATCCAACACCGTTAATAAGCCATTGTCCATTTGTCCTTTCAAATGTAAAGGATTGATCGACGGTGGTACGCGGAGCTGGAATTGCCAAATCGCTCAAATGGCCTGGAATAGCTCCGTTTCCAGCTGTGGAAGATACATCATTACCCACGACGAACCGAATAACTCTGTCTGTGGCTGGATAGTCGGGATTGGTTTGGAAATCTCGGGCATTCATGAGGGTGAGGTTCTTTCCCTTGTATTTCTCGAAGTCGATCACAACTTCATATCTCTCTGCCATGGCAATATCCAATCCTTTCGTAGGAACCGGGTGGTCCAAATATCCAGCGTCTGCGCCAACAACGGTGAATTCAAGCTTGGTGTTGGGATTGGAATCTTCGACCAAGTAGAGACTGTATGATCGTGAGATCGAAGCATCTAACAACCGGAACTTGTATTTTCTGGGCTCGGTTTTCATGTATGGCCATGGCTGTCCGTTAACAGTATTTACATCGCCATAGAGACTGTCTCGTTCATTCTCTGGAGAGAGAAGCTTTCCACTGGGAAGGAATTGTTGGGATGTAATCATGAGAGGAACGTCGTATTTGCCGGTTGGGAGGCCGAGTTTGTCTGAAACAGCCTTGTCTTCCAAAATGTAGAATCCGGCCTGGCCAAAATATGCATTCACAGCAGTAATGCCTACAGCGTGGTCGTGATACCATAGCGTCCTGACTGGCTGAGCATTGGGGTAGAAGTAGTCTTTGTACTGTCCTGGAACTTGAAGTTAGTCTTCTTTCTTATAGGCAACAGGTTCAATGCAAAGGGAAGAACGCCATCACCACTAAAAGGTTGTGTGGAGAGACTTGTCTGAAAAAATGTAAAGTAAGAAGGAAAAATACCTGGATTAGTCACGTCTTCTGCCCAACCATCAAATGGCGTGCGAGAATATGACCCATGAAGATGAATCGATGAAGGTCGATCGTACGTGTTGACAAATCGAACCACGGCTTGACGACCTTTCGTCATCTTGAGTGTGGGGCCTGGTGCCATGCCATTGTAGCCAACAAACGATGTCTTGCCAAGATTGGGGTAGATTTGTTTCTCAAAGGCTTGGATATTGATTTCATAGAAGTCAATAGACTCCCCAGTGGTTGTGTTGGTATACGTTGTAGCAAGTGGTAGCTCGGGAGGAATGGGCAATTCATATTGAAAGATGTATTTATATCTGGGGAACATGTTAGTTTGCTATGCAACACATAAGAGGAAATGACACAACGTGACACCAAAACGTGCATCTGCAGAAGCGATGAAGGATTTTCCGGGATCAATACTTACTCTGGCGAATCCCAATTCTTGATGCCAGCATGTGCAAATGCAGCCGTAGCCAAAAGCAACCAGGTGGTGTATCCCATTGTGAGAATAAGAGTTGATTAAAGATACTCGAAGATCCTCAGGCGAATGTGTTGAGATGGTTGAGTAGAATGGTTCCTTCTTGGTCCCCCAAGCAGTCATATATATAATAACTCATTGCCCAGATCGGCGAGATCGAGATAACCAGATGAGTCTGGAGCTGATACGAGAGCAAAGCGAAAAAAATCCGAAGGCCATAGTGGACGGAATACAAGGTACAGAAAGTCCTGATGGCTGAATTGAGTGATCCGGAAAGCTCTCTCTCTGAGTCTGTCCACATGCAGGGACCCAATACTGTGGTGCACCATAAATCATGACACTTGCCGGCTCGAAAAAGAAGAGCCTCATGACGGCTGGATTCTGCAGACAAGCACGGCTCAGGAGATAGAAAGTTGGGAGGATTGCAGAGTGACTGGTCCCTTTGACAGCTCGACTGAGGGCGAAATAAGCGAGATTTTTGTGCCAGAACTGCCTTAGGTTACGGGAAGAGAAATTTTATCTCATCTGGATTCTCGTTGTTTTCTTAGCATGGGGCAAAACGGAGGGATTGAATGGTTCTCGACTTGCGGGATGCGAAGACTTCAAAGTTCGAGTATACTTTGGTTAGTTTCAGAATGCAGACCTGGACAGTCGTTGCGGTGGGGGCGCAAAAACGTTGTTCCGCGGACAGCTAACCTTCTTTCGCACGACGTCTGATATCAGGAACTCCAAAACGGAACACGGCAACATTGTCGCCACGCCCCTAGATCAAGAGCAGTAGACAGAGCCTCAAAAAACCAAGCAATTGCCCAGGCCCAAAGCAACCCTTCGGACATTTCGCTCCCTGCTCTTCCTTTCCGTACTACAGCAGGACGCCACAGTATTTACCACATGATGATTCCAAACTGAGTCTGACATGATTATATGGATAACTCCGAGAGCAGGTAGGAGTAATCATTTTCTCTTGCTGCTAATGAGCTCCGGACTGTTCTACATAGGTATCTTCTTCCTCCTTTGCCAAGTATCACCCACTTTCAACTACAACTGCAACTGCAACCTATTCGTCATGTTGAGACTAATTTATCTCATGACCCTATTATAATGTACGTTCATCATCCACTACTCAGTTCCCTACAACTAACGTGTTCACAGCATGGGGCCCTCGGCAGGTGGTTCTATAACGATAGATGGACTTATCATCAGTGTACTTGCCATGCCGCCTCTATAGTTGTGGTCTGGCCTGAATTGTTTAGTAACGGAGTTGCTAATATTCCCGGAAGTATATTGTTGAAGTTAATGTGAGTTTACCTCGGATCTCGAATTCAAGTAAACTTTGGCCAAGTGATACAGGTATTGGGAAATCGAGTTGGTGGAAAGTTTATCGTGGGGTTTGTACTCATCACTTAACGTTCTGGACAAACAGTTCGAGGCTCTGTGACCTCTATAGATCTTGCTAATGACCGTTTCCAAATCAACTGGGCACTCACTTGGTATTAATGACCCATCTGAAGATTTGGCTATCCCTAAACAGCAAAATCCGCTTTGGCAAGCTGGTCCAGACTATTCTAGCATACAATTGCAATCTAGGGTTCCTATATTCATTCCGAGATGCATCTCGGGCCCTTGTATTCCTCTACGAATGGTCCACTCGATGCCAGTGGCGCACCGTAGGGCCTATTGTGAGTTAGGCTGTCAGATGGTTATAGACGAGGACCCCCAAACTGATATATATTTAGCACTTTTAAAGATCCCGCTACAATCGGGGCTAACGACCCAGATGACTGGTTGATGGTGCCTTTGCTAGCGGGAGATTATGTCGAGGCTTCTGGAACTTTCGTCGGTGGACTTAACAGCCTGAATGTGAAGTAAAAACCTTAAATCACCGGACTTGGGCTCTATCCATCGAGAAATATATATGCTAACATGTTGCAGTCTATAATCTTTAACTTCTCCCGTAAAAAATTAACTTCTCTTTGAGTAGGAGGTGCAGAATATACTGTATTCACAACTTGGGGCGGTGCAGATGGAGAAACTCGAACTGTTCTCTGGTCGTCCGATCCTACTACTCCCTGAACAGTTACTTAACGCAATCTCAATCTTATGCAACCTACTTCAGGGAAATTCGATGCCAGCCAGCAACATGGCAAGTCGATTTTCGGGTCACATCGGGATTTACGACGTCACAGCCGGGCAGTCAATTTTCTCAAGCACCTTTTCCAGTTCCGGACTTTCCATCTTTCCCAACTTGTTTGATGCTGTGCCCTATCTCGCTCAGAGCAGCGGTCCCTCGGTTAACTCGTTCCAACCACCGAGGTATTATTATTAGCCCATTTGAGCGTGCCCAATTCCTGCTGTGATTTCTTGTGCCGCTAAACCTTCTCCAACTTCGAGTGTCGCCACGACAGCGCCACCAACTATCCTCAGCACTCCAGCGTAAAACTCATGACACAAAGTGGGAGCACATTCAGTCTGTCAGTCAACAAGGTCAGCAGTATTACATTTGGGGGCGTTGCACCGTGGTTATTCAAAAAAGAACTCAATAATGTTTTCAAGCGTCACCGCTATCCGCCTCTCTTGTGCGAGTGACTCAATCCAATATCAACATCTGCATGTCCCACTCCCAACTTGGAAAATATTTTGTAGAACTTCCGGCGGCCACGATAACCTTACGAGCCGTTCAGGTGCCACCTATCAGTGGACGTTTTTGAGCCCGTCGGATGTGTTGTCTGGTGTCAAATCTGTGGTTTTCTGCCAAGAACGTGGCTTCTTACTCCCAACACCGGTTGCCTGGACCTGGAGATCCTCCCGACCTTATACCTCTGGCTGAAACAATCCCGATTGGTGCCACTTGGCGTCGACGAATTATCTTGAAGTATTTTTCACTTGTTACATTCACGTGACTCTCTCTAATCTACGGAGGTTAAGACAAGTCGGCTATATCTCTTTCGGGAAATTATGGGTTTTGGAAGGAGCTGAACTCCCGCTGGCCAAACATCGGCATGGCATTATTATATTCGAGTCATGAAACGATGATGATTTGCCTCAACAAAAAGAGGGGTTTCTGGAGATTTTCCTTCCCCGGATATGGGGATGGATATGGTGGGGTACTGGCTCCAGTTTTTGGGTGAAAACACAAACACGGTTCATTATCTATTTGGGGTTGCATGAATTCCAAAGCATTGCTGCATGGCGATAAATATTCAGGCACTTTTTGCGATAGCTCGTGTGCGGCTGATGACTGCAGGAAATGTCTCTCTTCTCTAAGCCAAATCAATACTTGGTAAGCGAGGCCAACGAGATGCCCGGCATCCGCGCGGTTGCATCATCGCAGGAGACTCGGAATAATAACAACAACGTTGAAGTGCTAAATATCTCCGCAACTGTGTCAGAAGGACCCCCCGAGCTTTGACAATTCAGCTGCCACGTGCTGCTCTTGTCAAGCAGGTCTAGGAGTTCTCCGGGTTGGTTCTACTGCTCTTGTCTAAAGATCTCCATACTAAGTAAGTGTGGAACGGCGTTATGCTACGGAGTGAGCTAGACCTTCTCTTATCTACGTAGAAGCTGTCATGATAGTCGTTAAGGTATGCAAACGGGGTCTAGTAAGATAGGCCCAAGCTGACAGTCTTTAGCTTTCAACCTAAACATGTCCTCTGGGGTGTATATAATACTTGGCAAGATTCCCGTCCCTTGGCAGAGCTGTTACTGCCTTGGCGACACTTTGACTGGCTCTGGACACACCAAATCCCTCAAGCTTCGCCCTTTGCATTTTCTCAGCTAGCTATATTTGGGCTTTTTTGCAAGCCAGACCTTTCCGTTCGCCCAAAAGGGGCGCTATACGATCCTTATTTTTTTGTTGGGGTACACGACCCTCCAAAGCAACCTTTCTCTCGGTCCTCCCTCGCATCACTGATCACATCCGAAGCCTTAGCCACGTTTAATGCAAGGTTGCTCAAAAATGCTTGTGAGTAAAATCCAGATCCTTGGGGACAGCTCCGGGGGCGTCAGGGACCAGGCAAATTGCCAAGTGGGCCAAGCAATAAGAGGGCTGCATACCCTCGAATCCGAGAGACATATTTCCAATCTTTTCAGAGCAGTCTTCTATTCTCCACATCACGCGCAATCATCAACTGAATATCACCATGGATCCAATGACAATGAGTGACTACTTTGCTGGCCCCCAAGTCAAGAGTCTTGAGGTTCAAGACTGGAGAGTACGTACAGCTCGTCCCACCTTCCGAGATTATACTAACGGTGCTCTCAGAACGATTGGATGGCTTCTCTACCCCCATGGGAGTCGAAGATGGGCAGTGAAATGCCAATTTGGCAGTACACTCAAGCGGCACTAAACCAACGAGAACTTCGGTCCTCATATTATCCTACTAATTCTCCTATTTCACCTCAATTTCCTCAATCCTCTTGCTCATCTGCAATGCAAAGTCCCCACATTCCAAGTTTTCCCTCAGAATCTGTATTTCCTCCCACTCCAACGGCATACGGACCTCCAAGATCAAACTTGAAACGCTCTCGAAGGAGCGAAAGCGCGGAACAAGATGATGAGATGGCTATGGAGGAGGAGGACTCAGACTATACTTGGGACACAATTTCCGGTCCCCCACCTTCAAAAAGTGCAATTCGCATGACCCACCGAAGAACACAATCAGCCACAGAGCAAGCATCTATAAAACTCGCAAAGAAAGCACATACGGTGGTGGAGAAGAATTATCGGGAGAGGTTGAATGACAAGATTGCGGATTTGGCTGTTTATCTTTTCGAAACTAGTTCTGATGGTATGTGTTTCCCTAAAGCTTTACCATTCCTCGGCTAATTTGGTTTTCTACAGCACGTGCTAAGCCATCAAAATCTCTCGTCATGACACGGGCAAAGGAGAGACTAAAGCAACTCGAAGCAAGAAACAAGTCACTTGAAAGCGAAGTGGCAAAGCTGCGACAGCAGATTGCTATTCATGATCATGTTGCTGCCGAGAAACAGAAGAATATGGGTGATATCAAGAATGAGGCGAGGTCATAACATAGGCCCACATTCCCTTCCATGGGCATGAGATGTTTTGATATAAGGGGTAGAAATATACATTTTGTCTAGCTTGGCGGAGTAATTGGAGTTGGGTAGGGGTTGGGATGGAATTCGGTTGGTTTAGGCGTTTGAAAGGTGGTGCCATTGAATGTTTTTCTACTTTCACCGATTGTATGAATTTTATCTAATCTACAAACCTCATTCATTATCTCTAAAATCTTCTCTACCATCTGAGCTTTTTCGTCTCTGTGGCAAATACCCAAGTTGCTTTTGACTAGGTGTATCTATTATGATCGATTATGCCTTTCAACACTCGGTTGCTACCCCCACCGTCTTGGTAAAGTCTTACCACAGTCTCGCGAATCTCACCTTGGCAAACTCAAGATCGTAGTGACTTTTAGACAGCAGACTGGCCATCGTTGTACGTAAAGATCTGAGATACTAGGGAACCGTAGATCCTCACCGTGCAGGAACCATCTCAAAGTCTAAAAGAACTTTTCAAAAGTGGTCTGAGTTTTGGAGCGGGACGTGATTTTCTCTTGTGGAGATCAATCACTTCCTGTTACACTCTCGCGAGTCTCGGTGCCGACAACCTAGTAGAGAACTTAGACACCCTTTGATCTACTCATTGCAGTTACCCCTCACGATGATTTCATCGCACATGAACCATCTTGAAATAGACTTCAACCCTTGAATTTATAGTGCTAAGGAAAGGACGGTGAGATCCGAACTCTAATCGTCGGAACAGGAAACACCCATTCTCGTTTCAACGGGACTTCTCAGCAGATTAGCAGTCTTTTTACAAGGAAATCTCACTGATTGGTTGTACATACTGAGGTACAGGATCTCATCATCATCTACTTTTATTCAAAATCTTCCTGTTGTCTTGATTCAAGTACCATATACTAAGCCTTTTTAATTCAAAGCTCTTCGCCACTCGAAAGAACTACTCAACGAGAAGGAAGAAAATCTACTTTCCATTAGCGGAGGGCGTCTCCGTTGTGAAAGAAGCGAGCACTTCACGTGTCATACAACATGTCAGTTTTTAGCTGCGAAGTGTCAGTGCATCTCCAGGCGATTAAGAGGGGGGGGGCTAAAATACGGAAACTCCGATTTTGACCCACCTCCGCCCCCCCCACCTCAATGTTTTCTTCGGAAAGCCACTCTGTGTTCATATGGAGTCGTGCCCCATCGAGGCACAAGGACTCGACCTCGGTCCAGCCAAATAACAATAACTGCTCGAGTACTTGAAACAAAGCTTTATTTATGTCCTAAATACAAGCATTGCTTATGACTTTTTCAGGCAAGTTCTCCAAACCTCTAATCTCTGAGGATTGAAACCATTCCACTCCTTCTCACGGTATTTATCGCCACCTCTTGCAATTTTGCTATTATTCCCATCGAACGCCTTTTCTTCTTTGCTCAGTCTCTCTATTGTATCCTTGGCATAGACGAACCACAACTTGGCAGCATCGACATCCGTGGGAGTGCCATCGTTTATACCCTCAAACGCAGAGCGTAACGACCATATCGCATAGAGAGAGAAATCGAAGGAGGGTATTGACGGGCTGAGAGCCGTGAGTCGTGCTAAGAATGCATTCAAGTTGCACCATTGCTGAGGTTGAAAATCGTCTTTGTCGCCTGTCCCAGGAGCTAACGAAATGAGTTAGTAACTCCCATCGCGCGATTATCCGACTCACTCACCTCTGTTCCAGGCCTGTCTTGCTGCTGCCCCCAAAAGTGGCATCTCCTTCCATATCTTCACCTTGTTTCCCCATACCGTACACTCACTCGCATCTTCGTCCTTGCCTATATTTTGGCGCTGGACAGCAAGCAGAATTTCGACCAACGGCTGTTGATCCTGGTGGGGAGTACTAGCTGAAAGGTCGATAACACTATGCCAGGCCCTCCAAAGCGAGTCCTCGATGTCTCCTTCTGAAGCACCTTTGGAGAACACTTTTCTCGTGGGCTCTGTGAGAGAGTGTGCCGCTTCAGTTGGTGTTGATTTTGATTCCAGATGTGCCTTCAATGCCTTGAACTCTTCTGAAGCCATTATTGCAACCTTGTATGCGATAGGAAGTTTGATATTCGGAGTTGGACGTGAAGAACGGAGGTAGGTTCTCACAAAGTAAGCAAGATATCCAATCTTTCCAAGCTTTTGCCTAGGTGGGCCTCCAAAAAGGCAACTCGTCATCGCTCCATGGTCAAGATTCGGAGGGAAAGAGCGGAGGAATCCGACGGTATCTCTATCAATTTCTGTAGCTTCTTGCCATTATTCAATCCATTATTAATTGACTGCGTGTCGCAGGCTCGCAGCCTCTTCATAACGCGGGGGAGAAGACATGTGGGTTTGAGGGGGGTTATCGTTGGGCCTTACGTTTCGACCGGCCTTCCTAACTGGGAATGCCCCACCATGTACCTCAACGCCCTCTTCACATTCAGCACCAACTCCCCTCCAGTCTTTATCGCACGACCTGCCTGCCAAGAGTATATTTTCTGAATACCTTCCATTTCCAGTCGGGAATCCTTATGAAACACAGCTCCCTAGTGGCATTGTCCAATTAAAAGGGATCTCTAAAAACTCGAATTAGCCTTTAAGTTCTGCCCAGATACATTAGCGGCGGCATGTTTACTGAAAGAGGTCAATTGTTTCTCTTGTTTCGATAAAGGAACGATCATCGAGATGTAGGAGTACAAGTAAGAAAGATATAAACCAATCTCAGATTCGTTGTCGCTCTCCACGCTCAATTCGAAGCCCATTTTTCTCTTCTCCGAAAACCCCAAAGTCTTCTTCTATTTCTCAAAATGTTTACACTCACGGCTTTTGTCTCGCTCCTTTTCATCTCTTCTTCAACTGCTCTTCCTCTGGTTGAAGAACGGGCCGCGACGACTTGTGGTTCTACTTCTTACACCGCCGCACAGGTAGTCCCCCTCTTCTCTGAATAAACGTCTTCTTTGAGTAATTCCAGACATTTCTCGTTCACGAAATTGAGCTCTCAAACTCACCTTCTCCTCGCTTACTCAAACCATACTAACCCCAGCCCCGTCTAGGTCAACACAGCTGCTCAGAAAGCTTGTTCATACTATAAGGCTGGCACTGCTCCTGGTGGCTACCCTCACACATACAACAACTACGAGGGCTTCTCTTTCGCAGTTGCAGGTCCTTACCAGGAATTTCCCATGCTGGCTAGCAAAGTCGCTTACACAGGTGGTAAGTCATCCAACCCCCTTTTTTAATATTCACACCTTCTAGCTCAGTGTTAATGACAAAAATAGGGAGCCCGGGACCCGATCGTGTTATCATCAACACAGCTTGCAAGCTTGCTGGGGCAATCACGCACACTGGTGCGAGTGGAAATAACTTCGTTGGATGTACTGGGACGAGTTAGATGCTTGACATGAGAAATGAAAGTGGAGTTTGGTATTTTCGAGGTGTCTTGGGAACAAATTTATGGCGTTTAAACTTCATAGGACTGGGTTTTGTAGGATGCTTCTGTGGAATCCGGTGAAGGTGAAATATTGAAGTGTTTTATCACGTACTCTATTCCGTTGTGTCAATTCCCCTTTTGAGCTCGTAAAACTCTCTCATACTCGTGGTGAAACTTCTCGCCGCTTCAAACTATAACTTGGTGTATTAAAACACTCATATTCCCCCCTACCCCCCCACACACAATTGTGATTGAACATACTTAGACATGCTAACTTAAAATCATTGCTTTAGGGATTAGAAAATCCTGAAACCCGTACGCTATTCCATCTATCACAGACGAGGCAACAAATTAGGAAATCCATTTCCAGAATTTTCCCAGGAGATAGAGTACTCAAAAAAACTGCTATACAGCTTTCCGAATTAAGTTCTCGTTCATATCTCGCTGAGAATTAAATTTACCTCTTGGGACCGAGGTGATTCAGCTGTTTTTTGTTAGCGAGCTGGTATATTTCATTCACTAATTGTGGTAGTAACTGATTATATTACTTCTTTATACTAACTATAAATAACACTAATTATACAACAATTCATAAGAATATAAATTTAAAGTTATTCTGTCTAGTAAATTCTCTTACCCAAGTTAAGTAATTGGTACTATTTAAAGTAGTCAAGTCAAATAAACAAAATTATCGCATTTCTAAAAGATATAGTATTAGATAGAGACTTATTTGATCTAGATAAAGCTTTCTTAAGTTTATTAAGCAAGAGAGTTCCAACAATCAAGTAAGTTTTATAGACTTCCAAATGATTAAATTTCATTCAACTTATAGGTGTATGTTCAGACAAAATTGGTCAATGCTATAACTGGTGAATGAAATATATTAGAGCTAACAAGCTACCTTTCATTTCAGACTCACTTTCAAGTTTCGTCTAGACCCTCCCTCACCAAACGGACAACTAAATCATAGAAACAAGAATTATAAGATAACTAGACTTTTCAACGAAGTATAACAAGTAAAGAACAATATAAAACAAACATAAATACTAAAATGTCCACTACTAATCTACTTATACTAGTAATCCAGCAACTAAGCTAGTAAATCTCAGAGGATAAAATCTAGATATCTAGTAAGTTAGTAAGTGAGATAAACTAGTAAATACAGGTTAAGCTCGTAAGTAGCAGCTAAGCTGATGATACTTTAGGGGCTGAAAAGAAGTGACAAACTGGGGGCTATTTAGTAAGCTAATAGCTCCTGATTACTATACGATGCTAGAATACTTTTAGATACCAAATGAGGGTTATGTATATCGCCTGTAGGTAGGTAGCTCACGCATCTGGACTATCTTCCGAAGAAGTCATTTGGAATTCAAGGTGGTTGAAGCGAGGAATAATGTGAGGGTTATATGCTGGTGCAGCTTCTTTCGCAAGGAAAGATCAAAATAACTTGCACTTTTTCGTTCAAATCGAGTGGTAAGCTAGCTACAACTTTCAGTATCCACCGCGAGAGACCCCGCTCTATCCCTCCTACAAAATCACTGCAAAAGAGTTCATTTTATGAATTCAGTATTAGATATTCTAAAGAGAAGGGGCAAGCACTGCAGCACTCGCCATCAAACCACACCCACCTCATCCATCCATCTAACTTTTCCATTTTCCCCACTTCCCCCCACCCCTTCAATATAAAGGGACGAAATATAGGTACATCCATACCATACACAAAAAAACAAAAGAAAAAAGAAGTAGTCCTTCCACACAAAATCCCATAAACGCCGCGCTATGATCAATCATCCTAAATTCCCCAATCCCCAATCCCCGCTCTCAAGTTCTGTTTTTAAAATTGCAAGAGTTTCTGCCTGCTGCCCTCGCCCGGCTTCTGTGTCGAGAAACTACAGAAGCGATCCTTGATAGCAACAACCTCATACGTCCCCTCCAAACTACTCCTCACGCTCATGCTATGCTCATAGCTAACCTCCCGTCTCGTCTCCAACACCTGACTCTTCTGCCCCTTCCGCGCATTCGTGCTCCGCGTATACGTAAATTCAAAGGGTGGGGTGCCCCAGAACTCAAAGAGTATTTCCGCTTCACCACCTTCATGGATATCAACCTCCACTTGTCTGCCCTGAGAGATTTTCACAGATGGCATCTCATGGATGATCTTGGAGATCTTGGTTCGTGCTTTGCACTCGGACGCTTTATCAGAGACACCAGTAATGGTGAAGTTTCCGGGTTTCTCGGCGATACGGCGGAATGTTGTGCTCTGGGATTTCGCGCGCTTGTCGGAGCCTTCGAATGTGTAATGAATTTCGAATGGTGCGGATCCGGAGAGGGCGTATGAGATTCTCTCCCCAACACAATAATCGACGCGGGATTCTTGTGGATAGATGGTGGGAACATCATAAACTTGGACCTGAACATGAGGTGCTCCGTATTCGGTTTTCTGTTGGCACCCTCGCGAATCTCGGATTTTACGAACACTGACTTGATGGATACCCAGTGACCGTGCGGCCTCCGGCATTCTGAAATTGTACTGGTTCGACTCGATGTTGGCGATCTTCACAGTCTCAGGGCGGGAGTGACTTTGATGTTTAATATCAATCTCAAGTTGGAATGGTGGAACACCCTCCAGACGTATGGGGATGACTTCGTTGCCATCTGTTTCGTCCTTGCAGTATTTATACGATTGGCCAGGTTTGACGAAATGAGCCGTTGGTTTACCATTGACCTTCTGCTCCAAGACCAATGGGGTAAATTGTTTCGAATTGTGGTCATACAAAGCGTCAGACAACTCAGAGAACTTATACTCATAGTTTCCAGCTTTGCTGGTTTCCATCGAAATCGTCGCTAGACCAAGAGCTGCCTCAAACTCCTTGTTGCTGATAGAGCCCGAGCCTTGTGTTGGTTTATGACGCACTTGGTATTTTACGTTGTAAGGTGGTGTGCCTATAATTCAGTTAGCCTTGCCAATGTGTCACATTTCACTGTAGCTTACCTGTGAGGTGCACCTCCACCGCATCGATATCACCCTCGCAAACCTCCCGCTTGAGCCATTTATTACCATCTGGGACAAGTACTGCTGTGTCTGCAACCCTGATTTGTGGTCTATCAACCCAATCAATCTTGAAAGTGGATGCTTTGCGTTCAACTGTTCCAGGACATTGCTCATCTGTAACATCGAGAATCTCGAAAATGCCATTCTTGTCAACGGAGATGAAGTCGTTGGTAGATTTTGCGATTTTGGTATAGTGTCTTTCAGACGTATCGTTGACATTGCGGTATGTGATAGTCCATGGTGCTTGTCCAGAGAGGCGAAGAGGCAGTCTGACCGATTGGCCTTCAACCTCAACTGTCTTGTACTTGCCTTCGATTTGACCAAAAGCCACCTTGGGGCGTTGTCGTCGAACATTGAACTTGACTGCGTTGTTTAAGAAAATTTTGCAACCTGTCTTGTCTTGAACACTTGTCAGCGCCAAGGAGTACTCGCCTCCATTAAGCAATGCATCAGTCTGAATCTTAAACGCATCCTCTTCGATGTTAGCTTTCTTGAACTTTTCACGTTTCCCGTTGTGAACAAGCTCGTATTCCAGTGTGAAGGGCTTCTCTCCGAATAGATCAACGTCCATTTGTACGGGTTCCTCGATGCATGCATCGATATTTTTTGTCGCAGCCCTCAATGATGCAGATGCTGGAGGCTTAACATCTTGCTCCAATGTCAAATCTTGGCCACCCAAAGAATGTCCCTTATAGACAGCATCGTCGATGGAAATAAAACGGTAGGTGAAATGGCCAGCGTCTCTGGGTTTGAGCTCCAACTGGTGTCGTAGGCCGTTTATCCTAGCAGTCTTTGATTCGGTTCCGCTGCGACTTATTACATCATATGTGACAAGGAAGGGTGGTGTACCGATGAGATCGAGGTCAACCAGCAAGCCAATTGGCTTTCCAGCACATTTGTCGTTGATATTTTCTGCGGAGATAGATATCTGAGGCTCTGGAGGATTGAGAAGCAAACAAGAAGCTGGTTCCTGTACCTCGCCATCACAAAACTTGCTCTTGACGCCGGACAATGTGTATAGACCTGGTATCCTGATTTTAGGACGGTCATTCAAAGTTCTCGCAAGGTGCTCCTCTTCCACTGCCCCTTCTCCATGATCCCCATTTTTAGTCAAGGAGTCCAGAGGGGAGAACTTCCATGTGAGAGTATGCGATATGTCATCGGGGGCTCGGCCTTGAGGATTATATTGTACCGGGAGCGGAGCGGCTCGACCGCTGGCAACCTTCAGTGGGTGTTGAGAATCGCAGCCGGTGAAACGAGCAATTGGACGATCATGAACCATGAATTCCTGTTCCAGATGGACCCCCTTTGGATAATTATGTTCTCCATCTTCAGAGGCAGATGAAAAATTTGCCACATTTCCTATAGCGTCGTGAATCTCATCAATCGAGTATAACCAACGGCCACTTGGTATCATAGACTCGTTCAGTGGAACACTAATACGATGGGCTTGTGCCCAAGAAACATCCGTGTTGCCGGGAACTACCAATGTACTAGAACGTGTAGAGCCAAGTAATGGTGATGCGAAGCTCTCTGGCTGGATACTCTGAAAGTGATGGATGCTTTGGTCGGAATTGGCAGTGCGTCTATACACGACCTTGAGAGGTGGAGTACCTTCGATTTCCATGGTCAGATCCGAAAGATCACCTTGGCATTTATTGGCCGCCGAAGATTTGACACTTCCCTTTGGACAAGCCACAACCAAAGTATCTGACATCCTTCGCTGTACCTCCAACTTCGTCCTATCCACGACCTTTTGCAACCGATAAAGTCCAGGTTTCTTAGCGACGTAGTTTATTATACTCACCTCATCGTCAATTTGAACAGGATGCCTCATCTCTTTACCTGACAGAGTGATGGTCTCATTTAGATTTGTATTGAAATCGAAACGGAGGAGCTCAATGTGATAAGGTCTTGTTTGGTTGAACCGCATTGGAATTTTGACCGTGGGCTGGCCAAGACCAATACACAATGGCAATTGGTCAGGGTTCATAGTGACTGAGCTACAAAAGTGTTAGACTAAATGAAGTTTGTGTTTGGTATGAAGGAAACATACCCCTCTGGCAAAATGTTGATGATTTGTTTACCCATAATCAAGGAGGCATTGTTTAGGATGCTTGCTGGGCGGACGCTGTTCTCGGATATCGACATCTCTCTATCAAAAAGAGTTTTGGTCATCAAAAGAAGCCATCCTTCGATTGGGAGCTACAAAATTACGGATTAGAGGGTGGAGATCAAATAATGGGAGGAAACTAACTGGTATTCTAAACATTAGCATGGCATCTATGCCAATGTGAACAAGAGATGCCAGGAATTTTGTCGAATCCGACCACTCCAGCCATGGTATCCTTAACATGGGAATCCCATAAATGAAGCCGAAATCAATAATTCCCCACTTGATGAATAGCCACAGGGAACTTGTATCCTCCTCCACCAACGTCCACCAGTCATACAGCCGGTATACCAAGAGGAGGCCATATATGGCAAGCGCATACATACGCTGGCTCGGCGCATCGATCAGGTTCGTAGGAATCAATGGCTCGCTCAGGGGCGCTGCTGGTGTACCTGCGATTTCGTCTATATCTCGTAAAGGGCGAGGGGAATTTCGTTGCCCGCCGGGGCTGCCATTTCTATTCGCATTGCCACCTCCAATTCCTCCTCCACCTCCTCCTCGACCAACCGTTCCAGGGGTCGAGGGGTACGCCGACCGCAGACGAGGAGTACCGTTCATGACAATCGCATGCTCTCCAAACTATAAGCCGCAAGAGGCACTTTTGGTGTAGGTGACGATGGCGGATCCTCTTTTCGAGGTATGCGGGGGAGTATCCAAATACAAAGGAGCGGGGGGATGGTGGAATGGGGTGCCGTTGTGTGTTGGAAATGCGAGTCGAATCGAGGATTTGGCGGTGGTGTTGTTGACTATTTCCTGGGTTTTGGTAGCTGCGCGTGTGTCGCGTTGAGGGTTGACTTTTTGTTCAGAGAATCCCTGCTCAGAGACAAGAAAAGCGGCATCCCGTGAACAGAAAGGCCCTGTCTTTTCATGTTGAAACCATATGTGTTGTGTTTTTCGCTTCTAGATAGAACCAGAGTATTAAATTCCAATTATTATCGCGTTCTGGATTGTTCATTTAACCCATAGTGCTTAACCTGCCTCCAAAACTTATATTCGGCGCCGCTTTTCCCCTTAAGCTCCCCAAGAATTGCTTCCAGCAAAACGAAACCACGTGCACTCCCCCATCTGCACCTGCACCTGCCCTAGGTAGGCAGGTTTCCTCCCCCCTTTTCATCGTCCGCTACCTACTCCGACTACCTAATCCAATCCAGATATTTCTGCCCTGGTCATTGACCGGTTCTGCCTCTTTTGGTGTTGGAAACTCCTTTGATTCTGGCCACAACACATGCTCAATTCTCTCTCAATTCTCACTGCATCATCCGATGAGTTGCGATGCAAACTGAAAGCACATTGTTTTCGTTTGTTTGCGCAGGACGATTTTGTTTGCCTCTCCCAAATTTCTTTCTGATGGCTTTGTGAGGCAGCAATGCCTTGACAGCTGCTCTGACAAGTACTGGCTGGTTGTGGGGCTGCATCTTGCCGCCTTCCAATTGCCTTCAGGTGCAAAGTGCAAGTACAAGTATTCACACCCCATCATATTTCGGTGGTGGATATCAATCTTCATCCAAACGTCACTCGAAATATCATTTCTGACAATAACCCAGGCGGGATTCTCAAGACCACACCTCTGCCTTCCCACAAACTCTAACGAAGTCAACTCCAGCCATGATGGAAGATATGGTCATGACGATGGATCCGTTGGACACTCCTTATGTAGATGAGGAGGACGGTTCCCCCAAGGCCCCATTTTCAAGTTCTTCTAGCCAGTCCAACAAAGCCCGCATATCCCCAAGCGCTCCGAGTAATGAGCACCATTCAGCCAAGAATTCAATGTCGCCAACAAAAATGAGGCCAGTGGTTGAGATCCCAAGTCCGGTAAAGCGACCCCAAAGAAAACGAAAACCGGACGTTTCTTACAAAGAAGAAGACGATGAGACGAATGAGGCAGCTATTGCTGAAGGAATGAGACCCCTCACCCTCGAAGAACTCCAGGAGTGGAAAGGCTGGGTAGAGCTTGAGTCCGATCCGGTCAGATAATCCGTATGAGAATGAGATTTCTTGCGCCATGGCTAACTTGGACCAGATGATATTCAATTACATCTTGAGGGAATATGGAGTCAAAGACGTGAAAATACAAGAGGTCTTCTCTTTAGATGATATGGGGCTCAATGCCCTCCCGTGAGTGCTTGGCTCACTGGCTTGCCCGTGAACCAATCTCTAATGCCAATACAGCCAACCGGTATACGGTCTCATATTCCTGTTTCGCTATAGAGACGAGGATGCGGACGATAATGCGGAAGATACGCCAAAATGCCCAAGGCATGTATGGTTTGCAAACCAGGTGAGTTTTATCGACCTAGGCCGGAACTTGAATCTTCACTTTCCCGATCGCGGATCCAACTGCATTCAACTCCATTGGCTAATTATATCACATCTAGACTACGCACAATGCATGTGCGACTGTTGCACTTATGAACATCGTTATGAACGCTCCGGATGTTGAACTCGGTGGAATTTTGACACAATTCAAGAATGATACTAAACAGCTCAAGCCTGCTTATCGCGGCAAAACGCTAAGTGAAAACAAATTCATCCGAACCATACACAACTCATTTGCAAGGTAGCCATTTCCCGCTTTCCACTGCCAGGATCCAAAATGACTAACAACCCGACCTAGAAAAATGGATGTGCTCAATTCGGATCTTCATGTTGACAATGAATTTGAGAAATGGGAGAAATCCTTGAAAAATCCCAAACGAAAGAAGACTACCAATACATCGGGCCGTAAAAAGAAGAAAGTCACAAATAACGAAGACCTTGCTTACCACTTCATCGCCTTCGTCCCCATCGAGGGCAAAGTATGGAGATTCGACGGCCTCCAACGCAACCCATTATGCATAGGTATACCCCAACCACACTTCTCTCCCCAATTCTTTCCAGAGACAAGTAATATTATCTAACAGCTCAACAGGAGACACAAACTCCAACTGGCTTTCCGTAGCCCGAGAAAGCATCCAAATGCACATAGCCCAGCACGAAGAAGACGGCGTACAATTCAACCTCCTCTCCCTCTGCCAATCCCCCCTCCTCACCTTCCCCTCCCAAATCGCAAGCACAACCCAATCCATCCTCGCAGTCGAAGAACGCCTCTCCGCAATCGAACCCAATTGGCGTTCCTCAGCACCCAATGCCATCCCCGAATTAACCAACGACCCAGATCCAGACTATGGACTCACGCCCGAAATCATGGGCAAATCACGTCTAGCCAAAGAAGCAGAATGGCAAATTGACGAGGCGGGTCTAGAAGTACCAGATCTTATCTGTGTCTATGAAGGTTTCGTCCGAGATTTGAAACAACTCCGGGGCGAATATCGGAGTGAGAAATTCGCGATTGAGGATGAGAAGAATGAGATGGAGAGGAGGATGGTGGATCATACGGGGATCATTTTTGAAGCGATTAAGACTCTTGATGAGGCGGGGGTGTTGAAGGATATTGTACATGATTTGGCCAAGGGAGGGGGTACTTGAAAAAATATAGTTGGTCAGTTTGGGACTACATTTGAGGACAGCATGATGGATGCTTTAAGGGAGTCCCCTTTGGGTTTTGTGTGTATATTATGAAAGCGCTTGTGATATGATATCTTCACATGTCCAGTATGAGGGCCTTCTGGAGCTTGCACAATAAATAAGTTTTATTTTATTTTACTTGAACAAAATTATTGTGCTTTACTGCTGTCATTTGTATTGCTGCTCTGGGATATTTTCTGGACCAAAAAAGTCCCCCACTAACAAAAAAGATAGCATACCTAATTCACCACCAACAAAGCCAACCAATCACAATCCATCTAATCCATCCAATTCATTGAAACTTCCAGCGCATTTCCTCAAAAACAATCAATAAAACAAGTAAACCCTCAGACGTCGCAGAAAAATAAAAGATGCTAAATTACAATCCAAGTAGCAATTAACTTATTTAATTCTTCTCCATAGATTCAACTCGGAGGATTAAATTATTTTGAAAAACTATAGAGATCAAAACATGTATTATGTATAGACCGAATTGGTGAACTTTATTATTGATAGTACAGAAGGAGGCTTATCTTTTCACTCCAATATATCTCGTACAGTAAATACACCGCAAATACAGAATCATGAAATTCTGTAAGAAAAGGGTCTTAGACATCTTGTTAGGTGCTCGTACATTAACACACACTTCTCTCACCATAAACCAAAGGTACATCGACTCAAAAGCAAGCCCTAGTCAGCTTTATCAATACCACAAATTATTCATTTTTTTATTCGTTACGCTATTCACGCTATTCACGCTATCCATGCTATCCACGCTAATAGCGCCATTCAAAACGAAAAGACCACCCCTTCCCCCTCAATTATCCGGATACTCCTCCCTAATATTCGACACAAACCTCCTACTCTCCCCATCCCACCGCTTAAAATACTTACCCGCCAAATCCAGCAAAGACTTCGGCGTCTCCGGGTTAAGAATCTCCATGTTCTCCTCGGCTACATACCGAAGACTATTATCCTCCACCCTATTACGCAAAGTTAATACCTATATCTCCAAATCAAGAGAGGAGGGGGGGGGGGGGGGGGGGGGGAGAAAGTTGAAGTGAGAGAAAGAGGGGGGTAAACTTACAACACATGGTAAAAACTCTGATGTCTCCCCCTCGACAACGCATCCACCCGATTCGTCTCAATCCACTGAGAATTCATCCCGCACTCCGTCTCCCACCCAATGACTACCCCCTCATACGCATACCGACGATGCCGAAAGACCTGTCCCACAAAGTAATTCACGTTCGGTGGTTTCTCCCCACTCCGTTTCCGCACTTGCTTCGGTGTTCGGTCCGCCGCGCGGACTACCCGTAATGCAGCTTGTAAATCTAGGTGTTCCTGATATTGATGTCCCTGATTTTGGAAGAGGGGACAGATGTATCGCTCCACCAGGTCCGAGTCCATGGGGTAGAGACGCTCGTATCTTTCCAGGAGGAGGGGGATGAATTGTCGTTGCTGGTAGGTATCTGCCGGATGCGAGGTGCCCGAGAATATGAAGTTCGACCACAAGGCTGCGTAGAAGGCGTTTTCCAGATCGGTGAAGGGATTGTTGCGCAGTTGGATGGCCGCGAGAGCATTAGCTGCATTCCGGGCTTTGTACTCTTTGACTGAAGCCAGGATGTTTCGAGCTGTTCGAAGCATGAAGTAACGAGAACCGACCTCGGTCATATATCGATTGAAGTCGTGGGGTTTGATCCCCCAGGATCCCAAAATCATGTGGAGTTCTTGTTTGGATACTTCGGTGTCTGATCGGAAGGGATCCAAGTACATTGGTTCTCCGTCATCATCACCAGATAGCACTTCTCGACCGTCCAAGGTTTCGGTCGCGGAAGGAAATACCATGGCGTGAACATGGTGGGGGACTCCACAAGCTCGAGCATCTATACCCAGTCGTGTCGCGATACAGCAATATATGGCCACGGAAATTAATGGCAGTGAAGGGTGGTCATCATCCTGTAATGCGATCCCCAGAAAGCTGTTCTGCAAGTCTCTGTATGACTCTTCCGACGCACATCCAGTGAGGTTGTGTTCTAATACGAAATTCGCCAGCAAAATAGCCTTTTTCCTTGTAGTCAGAGTTTCAAATTTGGGGTACTGTATTCTGAATTGCGCGGCAAGGTCATCGAGAATTTGGGATATCTATACATGAAGTTAATAAAATGCAACCCCCAATAATAAAACAACTAGTTTCCATACCTCTGACAGATCTCCAACCTGATCATGCAGCACAAACAGATCAAAAGACCCCAGCGCCCTATCCAACGGTACCATCTCCCCATTCATAACCTCCTCCCACACAGCCAAAGCCTGTGAACGATGTAAATGATCCAGCGCCGATTTAGCATAATACCTAACACCAGTCAGCACCAACAACATCTCCAAACCCATTCACAATCTCCCTACCTCCTAGCAAGTACATCCTCCACCTCCTCCCCCGTACGACAATGCCTCAACAGCGTATCCTTAGCATCATACCCATACCTAGAAATCAACCCAAACTTCGTAATCCGCCCAACATGCCCCCTCAAAATCCCATTCAGAATCTGCGTGATCTCCCCATCCATCCGCTTCCGATGCATATACAGCTTCTTCCAATCCACGTCGTTGGCCCAGCCCTTGAGTTTCTGCTGGATGCGATGCTTCGGGTCCCAGTACTTGAATTCGGCCTGGCAGTGGTCTTTCCACAGCAAGGGCTGGCTGCAGGCGGCGCGGAGTCGTTGGCATGCGAGCTGGACGTCGAGGACGACTTCTTTGGGTGAGAGGTGGCGGAGGATTTGGTCGAGTAATTCGTCGGGGAGGTCGAGGAGCTTGGAGGCGCTCGTCATCTTCATCGTGCCCGGGGGGCAATTCGGAGTGTTTGAGGGTGAACGCTTTCAATACAAATACTCGATAGTCAAGAATCATGGGGCAGCGATAGAGGTAATCGGAGTTGTTGGCCCCTCTTTGATATTGTTTCGCCGCCGTCTAGCCATTTTGTCCGTGCTGCAACCTTATCGTGGGATCTGAGCCTTGGCGCGCCTAACTTCAACACTTAATATCAAGACTAATTAATCACGGCGCACTTCAAATCCTACACTTCATCTGTAGCAAAGTCCTTACGCTCTTTGAATTGTACCTTTATCAAGTAAAGTCTATCTTTGGGTATCATTCACACCAGTTCCCTAACCCACCTAAACTCAACGAGACCACGCTAAAAACCACAGCACGCTAGTTCTCCACATTTCCATATCCATATCCTCACCCTCCAACCTGAGCCTCACTCACATCACGGAACATTTGAATTCCGAAGGATGTCTGTAACCTTCTCCAAATTGTTCCTTTCCCCGCTCTGTTTCCACAGCAATCCGTTTCTCGAGATACTCCTTGGGGAAATATTTCTCCAGGTACTTCTCAAGTTGAGGATCGATATTATCTGTTCCCGTAAGTTCGTAAACACAAACCAGAACAACAAGAAAATGGACTACTCACCAGCATCGGCCTCCATGATAACCTCACCCCGACAGAGGGGGCAGAATCTCTGTTTTTTGTTTTGCATATACACCGCACAAGTGATGCAAAGAACGTGTTTACATCTCAAACGGACTGGCCTCCAAGCAATAGTAAAGCATATTGGACACTCATAATCACTCAGCTGTGGCACTTTTTGTATCAACTCTTGGGAGACTTGAGATATAACTGCTCTTGCCATGTCGTGGGACCTGGTGTTTGTTTGGTCGATGAGCAATGGGAATTTCTGCTTTGCACCCAGGTGTGTTCTTTTGTCGAATTCTTTTGAGTTTAGCTAGTTGGATACCAAAGACACAGATGAGATCTTACTTTTGAGAATCTTGTTGACTGCCATCTGGTTAATCTCATGAAACTTGAGAGCACGTAACAGCGTGATGTTGACGTCGACGAATCTGTCCAAAGCTTGACGACTCGCGGGTAATTTAAAAGACGAAACAATGTTTCTGCGCATAACCTCTGTCTGGAACCACTGAAGTTGTTTAGCAGCGGATGCACTGTCTCTAGTCCCATGGTCCAACTCATGCGTGGAAAAGAAGACCATGGCTTGTTGGTAGATGTCAAAAAGTTCTCTCCATCTGTATAAATCTGTCTTACTGAACTTGGATGGTTTTGCCAACGCCGCGATTTCGTTTGAAAGAGCAGCGATCTCGCTTTCTAGTGCTTTCTGTTCTCCGGCTTGGAGGGTCTCAAGAACTTCGACCTCGTTCTGCAACTTTTGGAAAAATTGGGCACCAAAGGTTAAGGGAACCTCGATTCTTTTTATATCAGGGTGTGTACTTGAAGCGCTCAACTTTGACAAGCTTCTGTAGGAAAGTCAGTCCCATTGCTATCTTCTTGTAGCAGACAAAATGTGAAGTAATGGAAGCACAGGAAATAAATTCTTCACTTGCTGTTGGTAGGTTTCCCATTTACTGAACGGACTAAACAACCACCCACCCTGATTTCTAGCTGGTGCAGAATATTCTATTCAGTCACGGTGAGCGGCACAGCATGCGATGTTCCCAAAAGAGTCTGAAATATAAAACCGCGACCACTCAAACAAGCCTTCGGGAAATATTCCGCAATAAAACAACAGAAAAAGATGCGTTGGCTAGGAGGAAATGAAAAGAAAAGAAAAGCAAAAAGTATAACGAAACGTGACAACGTACTCATCTTCTGAATTCTCTCCACTTGAAGACTCAATGCCACCCGTTGCACCCCCATTACTTCGTTGCTGCGACACCAGATTCTCCAAATGGATTCTTGTATCAGGAGACAACGTAGCATCGATAGCAAGTCCATCACGGAGTAAAAGTGTAAGTTTTGGATGAAACAGTCGTGTATCTCCTATATGCATTGTGTCAGAACTGATTGGTATTTGCATCTGAGCGTCTTTCCCATCATCTACTCACCCTCAAATTCATACTGAAAAGCGATACCGCTGCCATTTTTGGGCAAGGGAGAGTTGGAGTCGACCTGGGATACTAGCTGAGCGAGAACTTCCGGGTCCAGACCTAAACTCTTCAACTCCAAGGTGACCTTTTTGATGAGTTTCTTCAGTTGTCCATAGGGAATAGCCGAGTCGACCCAATGTGAGGGGTACCCTTCTTTGATTAATGCCGCTTTGAATTCATGACTGAATTTCATCGTGCAGGGTTTGTTCAATGGGGTAATGTGGCACGTGGCCAAGGATTCCAAGAGCAAACGGTATTCTGGAACTTGGTGGTCAAGATGGAAAGTTGATTGTATTGTGAGGATGAATAGGCGAGAAGTTGAAATTAATTTGCGGTTTATGGTAGGAGTATGCAGGTGTAGGTATGGAGAATTGACGTATTATTGACCATGGTGTTGAAGTTATTCAATCTTGGGGCTGCAGCTGGAATCTTGGAAGTGAGGTGACTCCTGCAGGAGGCAGGTGCCCAGTAGTGTTCCCCAGGTGGCGGCTGCCTCGTGAGCGGAGGAGATTCCGGGGTCTTCGTAACCAGGTAAACTTGCTTGAACTTACGAACTAGTTTGGTGGTAAATCTGGGTGCTGTTTACCTAGTAAGTGCGAATAAATAAAGCACATAAGCCGAGTTTACGTTTGAAAAGGAAGGGAGAAAACTCTTTCTGATACTTAACTTTTTCTTGCGCCTGTCAAGATGCTTCTAGGGGCCGTTTGGGGCCGGGTCTAACTGTCACTCTAGCCAAGACTGGCCTAGACCAGATGCCGAATTTACGGGTCAGTATCCGAATATCGGCCCATCATTCGGCCGGACTGAAAGCTGATTTCTCTCGAAACTTCAGTGTTGAATATTTAAGACAAAATTTGCCTACTACCTGAACCTAAATTGAAGGAAGTGATTTTCTAGAATAAGTCCTTGAAACGTTCTTTGTGGAAGGTTGTAGAGTGGTATTTTACATCACATACGACATACCACACACAACTTTGAACCGAGGACCTACTTCAATGCTTCATGGCGACTGTGATTAAAACCCCAAAAAGCGTTTGTAAAATAACTCTAGAAATTGGGAGTTGAAAGGGAAGATTATAAACCAATAATATAATACAATGTTGAGCAAATTAAACAGTTATTAAACCGCCGCCCCTTTCTAGTACCCCCAAGAACGCTAACCAAACGCCCCGCTCCAAAATCCAACAGTAACAGTAAGGTATCCAAAAAAAACCCCAATCTAATTAATCCATGCCCAGAACTTGCCCCACCACGTGGTAGGAATCTCAATACTCCACGTAGTATCGTCATGAATCAAACACCCCGTATCAATATCCGCCTCCTCACTCTTCACCCTACTCGTCTTCTTGACAAGCTTATGCCCCACAAACAGCACAACGAAAAGTATCAAACTAACATACGCAATAAAAAAGCTCTCCGCATTCCAAGGGATGAAAGAGGTAAAACCCTGCGTGAGCAAAATGAGAACATTGAAAAATAATCCGTAGTAGGAGAAGAAGGGTTGCCACATCGATTCGTAGGGTAGGGTGTTACGGGCAATTCCATGGGCGGAGAGGGCTCGCATGAACATGATGTGGGAGAGGTTGATACAGGCCCAGGTTATGAAGCCCGCGACCGAGGTAATGTTGATGAACCAGTTGAATACTACGGCGCCGCTGTTGGATAGGTTGAGGAGTGCGAGAAGTCCGAAGGCGGCGGTGCAACAAACGGCTGCGTATGGAACTCCCTTTCTAGATGTGCGTTTCAGGAACTTGGGCGCTGATCCGTCATTGGCGAGGCCCACGAGGATACGACTTCCCGAGTAGACGTTGGAGTTTGCGGCTGAGAGGACGACGAAGAGGAGAACTGCATTGATGAGTCCTGGGAGGGTCTTGACACCGGCGAGTTTGGCTGCGATGACGAAGGGTGAGGCGGAAGCGTCTGAAGCACCGGAGAGTAAATCGGGGTTGTCGTATGGGACTAAGAGACCGATGAAGAAGATACTGAAGACGAAGAAGAAGAGAATTCGGACAAAGGTCTTCTTGATTGCTGCTGGGACGTTTTTGCGTGGGTTCTCTGTCTCTCCGGCGGCGATACCGACAAGTTCTGTTCCTTGGTATGAGAATCCGGCTTGGATGAGGACGGACCAGAATCCGACGAATTTGGCGAGAGCGTCGTTTCCTTCGATGAGGTATGGGGCAAAGGCACCTGGATGCTTCCATGTCTCGAATCCTAGATATCCATTCTGGCCGGCTCCAGCGTCGATACAGATTCCGAAGATGAGGAAACCAATGACAGTTATAACTTTTATCATGGAGAACCAAAACTCCGTCTCTCCGTAGACACTGACGGGGAGGAAATTGAGTGCGGTGATGACAACCCAGAAGACAGCAATGAAGATGGCAAGTGACAGATCCTTATTCCAATACTGAATGATTAATCCCGTGGCAGTAAGTTCAAGTGCGTACGTCATGGCCCAAGAAAACCAATAAATCCAACCCATGGCAAAACCCAAACTAGGATCGACAAATCTTGTAGCATAAGACGTGAAGGCTCCGGAGATGGGAATATAGGTGGCCATTTCACCAATGGACTGCATGACCGAGTAGACGATGGAACCAACAAAAATATAGGCGATGAGAGCACCAGCTGGTCCCGATTTTGCAATTGCACCTCCAGAACCAATAAACAGACCAGTTCCAATCGTACCACCTGTGTGACTTCTTAGCCATGAGCTCCCTCAGGACTTGGAGGAATACAAACCTATAGCAATCATCTGTAAATGACGACTCTTGAGCTTTCTCTTGAGCAAAGGCAATTCCGAGTGGACTTGCTTCTCAACATCGTCATTAGAAGCCATACCGATCTTCTTCTCCTCCATATCAGGGGAGGGATTAATAGAATCAGTCATGATGGAAACGTGGAGAATGTGAAACTCGTTAATAAAAACGCAACGAATATAGCAAGAACATAAACCCTAAAAAAGGGGTACTCCCACGATGGTTATATAGAGAACGAAAGACTCATCGCAGAGAAAAATTCATTTTCTCCCAAGCTATGACGGGTGGAGAGATAGGTGGGCCCTAGTCGAATTAGTTACGGGTAGGGTGGTATGAAGTAGAAAATTTGGCCTCCAGGCCACAAAAAACTCCCCTTTGGTGCCTTTGGTTGTGGGGGTGTGGAAATACGGTTATTCAAGGCATCGGATTCAACCGAATATATGGGCCATTCATTGTTTTTCCGATGCAGGACATTGGGGGTGTTGATGTTGAGCTGTGTAGGGGTGGCGTGGTTGCACAAAATTTACAGAAATTTTGATGCTTCGGTCAACTCTCGGAGTGCCCAGCCAAGACCTTCCACCCTGCCTCTAGACTCGGCAGAGGGAACATCTTCTTTTCTACAACACCAACAAACAATAAATTATTGCGTCTTGGATCTCGAGATGGGACTCTGAATGGCCCTCCTTATTATTGTTTATCGCAGCTGAGAAAACTCGATGATACATGGCGTCCTTAGAGGATAATTATCCCCCGACCATCCCCAAACTATCGCATGCGCTGACAACGGCAGTTCCGTCACCATCATTGGCGTATTCCTTATCTATGCTAATGCTACAACCACGATCAGGTGGTTGTGTTGCTCAGATAGCGCCGAATGCATGGTACTGACATCGAACCAGATGGAATTGATGTAACGATACTTTGAACATCCGAAGGGTGACGTCGTGTCTTGGGACGAGAAACTTCATCTCGTATTCTTGTCGTCATTTGCAAAAAACAGAGAGCTTTTCTTGTTTCCATATCTCTTTCGCGCCGTTATGATATCAAAGGATACAGTGCTCCTTCCGACCGATGGCGATGTAACGAGCCGTCACTTTCGAAGCCACCAACGTTGCTCAGCGAACACCCCATATCCCAATCGCTCGAGTACATCCGGCGAACATTGTTCCAGAGGAATGAGATGATCAAGCTATTCAGTTTTCAATTCTCCGAGGCCTTCTAGAACTGTACCCTTCCAAACAATTGAACAGGTTGTTCAATTGACCTCGCGAAATGCGTTCTCCAGTCCATATCATCATTCTATGCAAGCCCCACGCATGATCGAGTTCTGGTGTATATTATCTGAAAGGTCCGTGATTGGTCAATTATTCGATGAATTGACTAATTAATTATACGGACTTTGTAGGATGATTTATTTACTTAACAGTTATCTTTAATTGACTAACTATCTTTATTTATTACTTAGTTACAATTAAAGCTATTCCCACTTTTCTTAATTCTCGGGTCCCTCTGTATATATATCCAAAACGGGACCCGAGTAGATAAGAGACTTAAATCTAGGGGGTTAGGTCTATCCCCTAACTAGAAAATGAGGCTTTTTTACTTTCTTCTAGTTTTTACTAAATAAGAAAGGCCTATCCCCTCTTGTTTTCTTCCTTTTCTCTTTATCAACTATTACTTCTTTCTTCTTCTTTATTATGTTTAATATTAATAAGATTATGGATTCCCCATGTAGCAGTTGAATTATGCTACCTTAAAGAAGGTTAGAGAGAGTAAAAGAGAGTGAAAGGGGACTTGGGATTAGAAAGAAGGGGGTAGATAAAGGTGGTAGAAAAGTAGTAAAAGGGTAGGTCTAGGAGACAATTCAAGAAGAAGAGGAATTATAGTGTATATATATATTTGGTGAATAGATAAATTATCTTGAAAAGTCCCAATAATTGGACAATTCCTTATGTAATTGACCAATTCCACACTTTTCAGATGAAATACACCAGTTCTTCAGTTTCCAGTCACAATCGTCACTTCAGATCCTCCGGATTCATTCTTATAGTCCTTGCTATTTTCCCTGCTGTTTTCGATCTTTTCTTCACCTGGTCTCATTAGCATGCGTTTTTTCTGGTTTTTCATAGTGCGGATTGTTACTTTGGGATTCGCTATCTTTGGTTGGCGGAATCGAGGGGTTTCCTACTGCATTTCGAATTCGCTGGAGTCGCCTTCTTCGAAAAGCAGCATAAATACTGTGCCGGGGGTTAAAGTTTGTTTCATTCAAACATATTACTTAGTCCGCAACTTACGCCAAGCAAGCGAGCATTCCTGCACATCCACAACCAGAGGTCACCCCAACGAGCTGAGATTTAGTAATATCTGTCTTTTTGTAAGCTCGCTGGGAAGTTGAGAAAATCGGAGTCTTACTTTGCACCCCCTTTTCCGGATGTTTTTCAAGGGAAGCCGGAAGTCCTGTAGCTACAGATGGACGAACTGTAGATGTAGGAAATGGATAATTTGGGGAAGAACTTTCCCCTGCCACGGTCTTCGATGCTGTCGGGGTGTTTCCCGTTGCTGTTATTGTCGAGCCAAACAAAGCTGGAGAGCTCTTTGGAATGCTACTACTAGGGGGGCAAACCCTGGCAATACTGGTCCACGGGAAGGATGTTGGTTCCGCAGTGACCTGGAATCTTGAACATACCGATGCTACTTCGCCAAAGTTGAGTATGGTGGAGGCATCAGAAGCATTGAGAGTGCAAAGACACGAGCTTTGTACCCTTGTTTGCAAGGACAAAAAGTTTGATGTTTTGGACTTGCAGAAATCAATCGCGTTACTTAAAAATGTACATGCAAGTCTTGTATCGAAAGACGTCGTATTTTGTCTTGCTGCTAGCCTAGGTACGGTGGTAAATGTAGAAGAGGCGGTAGATGTGAGTTGTGGAATACTGGAGGTAACATTTTGAAGTAATATGGCAAATACGAACAAACTGCTCAGCTTATTTTTCGCCATGATGTTGAATAACTACGTCGCGAGGCTGGTAATATGATCGCTGGGTTTGATCGATATCAGCTGAGAGATGGCTGCAATTATATAAATAAGCTTTGGCCCCAATGAGTTGCACAAAGAGGATTTGCGCTTCGCCCTGGCGTTTCCTCGTGCAACCCAAAATGTCCCCGCACCTGGTGGATAGGCGGCTACCTACACTCGTTGTTCTAACATTCTAGAGCAATTAAAGGAAATCATCTGGAAGAACCGAGACTAATTAGAAATATCAACCTAAACAGTTTGAGTAATCAACTTCAATTAACCTGAAAGGTTAGAACAACGAGCTATTCAGGCACATATTTACTGCCGCATGCACAGCGGTCGCTTCACAGGGGCTGAATCCAAGCCACCTCCTGTTGGCCTTGATTCAAAATCCTGGCTTTCTTCGAGGCACACTGCGGTTTCTTGTTGCCTTTCAATATTCTCCAATGGTCAACTCTGCTAAAATAAGCCGAAAAGGACAAATCTACGAAAAAGCTGGATCCTGATACTTCGAAGTATCCTATCTCCCTCGGACCCACTGTGGCATGTAAAGAGGAAAGCCTGTTTACAACTTACCTGGTCCCGTAATCGGAAATGGACAACCGGACCAATTATGCAGACTGCTCAGCTCTAGCATCTCACGGAAGCTTCACAGAATATGTGCAGAAGCTACATTCCGTTACCAATTTCAACGAAACTCTGTTGCACGCCTGTCAGAGCAATATATGTAACGCGCTTTGGGGGGTAGGAAATGCGGATATCTCTGGGGTTGGGGTATGTCTCCTTCCAAGTTCTCTATTCTGGAGTGCTGCACGGAGGTTAAACTAAATGGTGGTAGATGGTGATTGGGTATTTCATCGAATCGATAGTAGGCTTGAGTTTTACACTCAGCCTCACAACACTCCCTTTCCTACCTCCAAAGTTCACGAGGTTCAAACCCCTTCTGAAGAAAGGCTGTACGGTATTCTTTGACTCAAGCGTTTTTTTCGCAGTGAGCATACAAATCGCCTGTGTAATTGTCCTCGTCCGTCGCGATTTTGGGGTCAGTGCTAATGGACTTGGTGGATTCACGACACAAATCACCTGGGCTATTGCATTATTGAATATGCTACCCTTACTCTACATTCTCACCGTCTTAGACATCGTCGATACAACAAGATCCGGGTATCGCTTCTCGCTGTTCTGCGTCTGTTGGGTGCTGTTCTTTTACACGTTCATCTCGCAAATGATTGGAGATTTCGCACCGAGTCAGATGGGCGAGGGAGCTGGAGAGGGAGGAACGACACTTATCACGATTGAGGAATGGAAGAAGTTGAATTTCCTTTGCTTGACTGGTGTGGAGATGTTAAGTTCCAAGGAACAAAGTGTCTTATCTGGCTTCGGGGCTGCTGGATCTCTGCTCGTCGTAATATACGGTCTCACCCGTCTCCTCATCTACATCGCACTCGGCATCCTTCCCTCCTTCATCGAAAAAGCACAGTCCAAACTCTCATTCCTTTACAAAAGGAGGAAATACTCCACCTGTATCATATACACATGGTGTCTCATCATTTTCCTTCTTACCGTCCCGCAATTCTGGGGTGTTTTGAGATTGAGGGCTATCCAAGGCAGTTTGGCCGGGAATACGAATAATGTTTATGTGGATAATCAGTGGACTTTTGGACAGGTGCTTGCTGTTATGATTTTTGCTCCTGTGTTTACGGAGATGGGATTTTTATGTATGAGAGGGGAGGAGGGTTGATGTAGAGTTGCATACTACGGGGAAGGAAAGGGTGGAGGTTATGTAACTGTTTTGTTAGAAGGAGCTCAATTTTAGGTTCTAGGAGAAGTGGGTATAGTGTGATTTCGTGCGGGAATCTTACAGTGGGGGTTCGCAAATATTCTTTACTCCTAGAGAAAGGCTGCTTCTATCAACCTTTTAGTAGTAAGAAGCATATAAGATATAAAGGCTAGATTATTTTGAGTATTTAAGTAGTACTTGTTTAAGAAAGTTATACTAAACAAGGGCTAAGGCTTAAGTTATAATAGAGCAAGAGTAACCTGATTACACTAAAAAATAGGCGAACTTTAGTACTTTTTCAACTACCTCCTTTTTATCCTAGAGTAAACTATAGCTTCTCAGTTTTAGAAGAAAAAGTAAGACTATAGAATATAGATAATATAAATCACTAGAGGATTAAGTAGAAATTTATAAAGAATAACGACAATTAATAGAACTACCCCTCTTTTTATATTACATCGTTTACTAGTAATATTTATATGTAAATCGATGATCCCTGAAAAGGGAGGTAGTCCTGTCTATTTAGTTAAAAAAAGGGGGTAGTTCTGTCTGTTTTTCAGGAAAGGGGGTAGTTCTGTTACTGTAATTGCCGGAAATTATTTTTAAGAAGGTGACTTTTAGTGTAAAAAGGGGGTCGTACGAATATTTGGGAACCCCCAACAGGGGTTGCACTTACTCCGTGCGCACGCTCTAACAACACTAAAATTCTCAGATCGCGATCCACATTCTAAGTAAACAACCTTATTAAACAACTAATATAGGCCGCCCCACGCGTCTGAATCCTTTTTGGTCACCTACACCTCAATCTCTAGAAGGCAAAGAAGCCTCCACCAATCGGAAAGGCAAATTCTTCAACGCCTTAGAACGCAGTTATGGCCACATGTCGCTACGTGCCATTTCCGACAAACAAAACATCTCTGAGAGCTGTGGCTGCAAATAGAGAGACTAGTGGCTCAGGATCAGCTCTAAGGCAAAGTATAAGACCCGGCTAACTTCTACTATACTTGGTCATTAGTCAAAGGTCACAAAAGAGACCTGTAAAATGCTCTGCTCTCCCTCCTGAAATCCCGTCCGTAAAAGAAGCTAGGAAGAGCAGATTAGCTTCCACGACCTACCAGTAAAAAAGCAACAACTACAGAATATGATGAAGCGTTACACTAAGGGCGGCGGCCAGTATAAGATAGGCTTTGTTAAGAAGGTTATTTCAGTTAAAAATCATGCTAACAGAGGTTAATATAGCTCTAACCATGTATACAACGCGCTATTCGGTTTTTTCAATCACATTGTCTATATAGACGAGTTTCATGTAGACCCAACCTCGCGTACGTAGAGTAGGGTTATAAGAGAGTAAGGAACACACGATAATCCTGAAAACATTGAGGAAAGAGGGGGTCTATTAGGGGCACGCTTCCACGCTACTAGTTAGATGAGTTGGTAGGGGAAAGCCGACAAGTTAGAGTTCTATAACGACGAGGAGGATATAACTGAACGTCCTACATACCCTCCCAAGCCTCGCCGCTGTCCAAATACAGAGAACGAGGATGAGTATCATCGTCGCGTACAAGAATAGGAAGCTAGAAAGCCTCACGAGCAAGAAGTCAAGGTTAAGGGCAACGCAATAACACAGAAATACTATGTGGACCAACTACTACCTATCTACGTACAAGCAGTAGAAAGTATGACAGAAATAGACAATAAACCGTGGCTTTTACAAGAGGATAGAGACCCATCTCACAGTATACGGAAAAGGGGACTTGCGCAGGAGTATAAGGACGCACATGGGATAAATAACTTATACCACCCTGCGCAGAGCCCGGATTGTAATCTTATAGAGGGTATTTAGGCTATAATAAAGCGAAGGTTAAGGTATAGATACTTTAATTCAGACAAGGACATCAAGGAGGCTTTACAGGAAGAATAGGACAAGATTACTATAGAGGAGATATACTACCAGATTGCTAATATACCTAGAAGATGCGTAGAACTTCAAAGATCAGGGGAGAAGCCTATCAGAGGTAATAAATAGTAATAGAGTTGTTATATATAGATATTTAATAGAAAAATTCCCCTTCTTCATTTTAGTAGGGCTAGATCGTGCACACGGAGTAAGTGCAACCCCTGTTGCCCCACTGTAGGCTTTGAGATGGGAGCTTTGAATCTGCTCATAGATGAGAAAAATGGAAGCTTGTGGTTGTACAAGTAGAAGATATTAACCGCGGTTTAGCTAAGATGTATTTTTAAGGAAAGTAAGAATTTTACTAGGTGTCTCCCAGGAAACAAGCAAAAAGGGCGGTCAATAGAGGATCGCCCTTACCTCCCAGCAATCTAACCCAGTGCTCCCATTTTTTTCAAACGTTCTCCGAGGAGAAAGTTTATGAGATTGAGGAAAAACAGATCATACAATTTCTATTGTGCGAATCTCCGTGTCTAGAAAATCAGGCTCAGATTCAGGAAACTCGACGATTCCAATTCGTTCATATTTATCCGTCAACGATTCTGTTGGCACGAGTACTAGAGCCCAATTTGTTGCGGTTTTTTCAGAAGGCTGAGTTCTCCCTAGAAGCACAACCAAGACATCCATCTCTCGAGATTCCCCAGAATGTATATATTCAACGTCAATATCAATATACATTCTGTGAAGCTCGTTTGTCACATTGAGGCGGCAGAACGATTCAGCATATTGCAACAAAATCATTGGTAGAACTGCGGCACGAATCCTCAACGCCCCACTGGTAACTTGTCCATAGGACGAATCAGCATTTGTGATGCACTCAGCAGTAATCAGCTCATACCGCTCGTCATCAGTAAAATCAGTCATGATTAGATGTTCAAATGCTGCTCGGCCTTCGAAAGAAGCTTCAATTCCGGTACCCGAAAGGTCAATGGAAGCCCAAGACCAGGTCGGCGCACAATAAGGATGACATCGTTTTCCATATTTCATTCGTGTCTCGGTATCTGGTCCGTCCTCCTGTTCCCCGACGACTTTCCAGCAAAGACTCCTTGGAAGATCGCATTGCCATAGGCCAGCCAAGTAGTTGGATTGAAGTCGGATTGCAAACCTGTCTGCTAGTCCTGATAACGCGGGCAATTTGTCGGTGCATTTGGTGATCCGTAGACGCGAGTAGAGCTCGACACCATCTAACCAGCGATTTTCAAATGTGTATATATCGCTACCTTGACCTTCCTCCATCTCGTAAAACCACCGTTTTCCAACAGTGAGTATTCCATCGTGTAAGCCAGGTTCGGCTTCATCCAGAGCGCTGCATTCGCAATTAAGATTGGTCCTGCATTCACAAATCATTTCAGACGAATGGAAATGGACTGTTCTTGGAGAGAGAAGTCGTTCTTGAAAGACCCAGCTTCTTGTGAGTAGGGGTCCTTTTTTGGAAACATCTGATCGCTTCAAATGTCGCGAATTGTGAAATAGTGTGACGTTTTCGTGTGCAGAACGGGTACTATAGCGAGCTTTGAATATGCCCTCATCTGACTGGAACAGGATCGGGTATGACTTCATTGGTCTTTTTGGTAGTGTTTCTGGATCAACTTCGTACGGTACCGGGGTTGTCCATCGTTTTGTAAAGAGGGATCCATGACTACCGGAAGAGGAAGTAGCAGCGATGTTTAAGTAAGAATTAGAATATATGTCTACCATCCGTGAAGATTCTCGTAGCCAGTCTGCGGGGTCTTCTTGGACGATGCACAAAGAATCGATCCAAAGGTACTCGATTCCCAAACTCCTAGCGAGGGAGATGGCGTGTTGGAAAATTTGAGGCAAAGAATTCCCCCCGATACGAGACATTCGTTGCTCCAATGTTTCCTTGGTCGTCTTGAGAACTTGAGATGTACCCCAGCATTGGCTCAAAGTTGCATAAATTCCCCTCCTCCCAGCGGTTTCTTGAAGCGATACTTTATGCTTCCCTAGGAACAAAGCCCGAGTTGGCATCTGTGGATGTTCATTCTCAGAACTTCCACATTCCGGATGCAGCTGACAACTAGATACCCAGTGTTGGATCTTCTTCGTCGCCAATGCCAGGGTTAGGGTCTCAGGAATATCCGCCGCGCCTCCAATATTGTCAGATAGTTTACTAATTCTCAGTGGTAGTCAGACTTGCCGATTTGCGTATAAATCTCAACATGATCCACGTATGTCCCACAAGCATCCAGGGCGACAAGGAGGCTTCTACCATTCTGGATAAACAAACTGTATGGATCTCTTCCGGGATAATTTACTTCAAAGCTTGGGGACAGTCCTCTGAAAGTTTTTATAGAATTCAATAGGAGAGCACACCACTGACAGCCTGGAGCGGATGCGCTAAGCTCGTTGATTTCAATTTCCAGGCCATGACCCAATATGCTAGAGTCATGTATCGGTGGTAGGACATCACTATCGCTGCTATGGCACACTAGGCAACTTGAAGGAGAATTCATTGTATGCCGACGTTAAGAAGAGATATAACTGGCATAAATTGCGAGGTGATGAGATGTAGGAGGTAGGAGGCTGGGAGGCGGGTAGTTGGGGGCGAAAGGGGAGGAACCGAGGCTCTACCGCCATTTGATCTACCTAGGTACTTGTACCTTCCAGTGGAAACAGAAAAAGCGGCAGTAAATATCTTTACACATGCTCACCCAGTCCTTGTTGTTCTAACTTTCTAGTATTCATTCTTCCTAGCTCTCAGTCTACTTGAGCTAGTTGATTTACTAAATTAGTATGTCAAACCAGTCTCGTTGAGGTGATGTGGATGGCACTGGCTGTTATTATCAAGTGTATATACATTCATACCTAACTGCTATCGACAACGAGTCTGTTAACACTTGACACACAGTTAACACTGATATCCACATAACTTGAGAATAATAACGCCACAAACTGCAAAATTCTAATACAGTAAATTTACTCTTACACCCAGGATATCACAACAAACCTCCATCCCCAAAGAAACGCCTCGCTAAAAACGAAAATGCTGCGCGAAAATACAAGGCAAAAATCAGAAACACTTCGACCTGACTCACACCTCCCCTCAGACATCACTCCTCTCAAATAACCATGTTCAAAAATACCCCCATGCCACCCTTCTGCTCAAAGCCCAAAACACTCTTCTCCCCCCACGCACTCATCCCAACATACAAATTTGACGACCCATTTCCAGCACCACAGATGAAATCCCCAGAGATAGTATTGACCTGTCCCTTCGCCACATTTACAAGACTCAAATTGCTGATTGTCATGTTTGTCTGCTTCACATCCGTAGCGCCAGGTAAAATAGTCAATTGAGAAAACTTCAACGCAGTCGATGAAAGCAAAGCGGTAGCGGAGGATTCGGTAGCGTTAGCGAGAAGAGGGTATGAAAATGTGAGGTGGCAGGTTGCGTTCTTGGAGGGAGGGACGATGAAGGTGAAGATTGTTGAGTGGGTCGCGTTGGCGATTGCTTTAGCGTTGCCTGTAAGAGGGTTGGGGGTGTTGACGGGGGGGGGAGTAGAGGGTTGGGTATCTGCGATGAGGGTGGTGGTGTTTAATTTGTTGGCGATGGGGAGGATGTAGTATGGGTCTAACTTTTTGTTTATGGAGCCAGCTTGTAGAGAATGAGAGCTCCCAGTTCCGTTGTGTGTAGAGCCAGGTAGGTGGCAGGAGGGGGAGCATACTTTGTCGACTACAAGTTTGTAGGAGAGGATCGAATCTCCCGGGGCGCATCCGCCGTGTGGCCCGTTGGAAACATAAATACTCTGAGGGAGCTATACCGAATGTGAGTTGGTGTTCGGCGAGGGGTGTTTTGAAAGAACCTACATCAACTGCATTTCGGCAAGAATCAAAGTTACTGAAGTTCTTGATATCCGTCCCATTCACATCAAAGGATAGTATTCTATCACACCCAATCTTGAATACTCTTGGGAAAGTAGCAAGAGTAGCGACAACATCGTCGCCACAGTGAAAGTAACCTTTCTCCTCTAAGGGTTTTATTAGCGAAATTATTTCACTTGTTGAACGCAGAGAGAGGTTTACTTGTGAAACCACAGAGCTTCCCAGCACCATCTGAGATCCTCCCATCAACACTATTAAATGAGTATTCGGCTTGCGCCAAAGTTGATTTCTCAGCATCAACAACAATCTTCCCATCCTTGTCTTGTCCCACTGACCGACTGAGAGGATTCTTATCTGTCCACACAGCTGTGAGTTTGATTTTACATGATTCCTGTGCCGATTTAGCACCTGGAATATGCATGGCCGAAGCAGTAGCTGCGAGAGCGAAAGTAGGAAGAAGAAATCTCATTTTGAAAGGAAAAAGATGACTGAAAAAGAAAAATTCGAAAGAAATAAAACAAATAACAGAAAGATTGCTGAACCACAAATATCAAGAAAGTCAGCCAACCTTTATAAGAACACATCATCCTCCAACAAACCCAACAGAACAGCCTGCTCACACTAACATCTCCACACCGTACGTTCATACAACGAGGCGTGCAACGAAACCGCCTATCAACAACCTCATGAGCCTCACAAGCCTCATCCACCAACAATGCGAAACATTACTCCCCCTTCATTTTGACCAGCTACCTAAAGACTACATCACCCGCGCGAGTCAAAAAACATGTAAAACCCAACTCAAGATGGGTACTCCCCATAAGGCTGAGTCAACACGTGATACTATCTACAACTAGTAAGCGGCGCATTTCGGGGGCTGGGGAGGCGGGTGTGGGATTTTGAGCGAGGTGCGGCGCGTGAAGGCCAAAGATTGGGGACGGATACGAAAGGTACGTATTTTTGAAATGAGTGTTTAGGTCAGTTGGATCTCAAGTCGAGAATTTTCGTAGATGTAATAATTAAATCCGCTTCTTGACTTTGGTTTTTTATTACGCCATCTTGCTTAACGACAGCGCCTATCGGTGCCTCTATTCGTGGTGGTGGCCTCTGAAAGAATTGTACTGGCTTCCATCGAGGAATCGATACTGCAATCCCCCAAGAATGGTTCCACCATTATCTAACAGTGTGTAGTCTACTAAAAAGGAAGAAGACAAATCCTCGTAATAGTCTCCTCCAAAACTCGCAATCAGAGAACCGCATTAAAACTCGCGCCCGCCTCACCATCACTCAACGACCACAAAGTCAGGGCACCCAAGATCCAAAAACAGAACTCAATTGTCAAACTGCTCCAAAAAAAAATTGTTCCTTACTTGGCATCACCCGAAATATAAATAGCTTCACATTGACGTGAAAACCTACAAGCCAAGCAAGTAAGATATTCTAAAACCTACGTGATGTTGTAAAAGAAAAAGGCGATAAATAAAGGGCACTTGCAAACCAGTTTCAAACATCAGACGACACAAGGAAAAACAAGACGAAGAAAAAGAAGACGAGAGAAGTATAAGAAGATATTCAAGTTTCACGCCCATCCTACTACGTCATACACTTATGCACGCATCAAAATCCCAGAGAAAGGATCCAGGAGCTCTGCGGATCATATGTGGTATCATATTGCTACCTTGTGGGGTACTGCCAGTTGACTCATCATCCAGCCAGTCATCCTATCTAGGATAGACCCCCGTGAATCCCTATCAATATCAATGAACATATATATAGATAGAAGAAGAATCCTCTCCCCTCCTCCATCCACGACAGCAAGAAAAATCCAAAAAATCCATGCATGGACAGGAATCTCAACACACAAACAAGTAAAAGAGAATCTCGGAAAACCAAATGCCCCTTCAAAAACTCCTTTTCCAATCCCCCAAATGAACTCCAATCCAGTCGAAAAAAAGTCCGAATTCTAATAGGAAGGTACTTATACACCAATTCGCATTCTCAGTAGTCAGTAACTATCTCAATCGTAATCCCAAATCCTTCAGCAACTTATCCGCAACAACCGCTAAAGACATATTGGCGGCACCCTTCTGCGTCGCCCTTTCAGGGAATTCCACCAAAGCAACTCGTAACGCTGCAAGGCCCGCATTTCCGTAGAACCTCAGGAACTTCTGTTCCGAGAGCTCAATCATCGCCTTCAATACCATGAATTGTGTCGAGGAAGCTTCGTCGGGAGGGGTGTTCGTGATCGTAGCGAGAGTTTGCCAGTAATGCCAAGGTTTCCATGGACTCGGGTTCGGCGACCGTGAGAAATCGCGGAGACAGATTGATGCGTATCCAGCACCAAGTCCGGTCATTCGCTCGCTGTGTGTTTGATCGCTGACCCATGCCCCTCCTTCCTTTTTCCAGCCTAGTAGTATACGTCCCTGCTCTGTTGTATCTCTGCCTCGGAATCCAAATAATACAGGACAAACCACTCGCATCTTAGCCATGAAGATATCAATCATACTCTGTCCCCTCCATAAAAACTCCGCCTGGGAAAAAATCGAGACTGTTAGATGTCCAATTCCTTCAGCCGCCGTAGGAGTGGGTCCTGCTTCGCTGATGAGCTGCGCAATGAGTCCTTTTGCAAGCGTATTAAGGAGATAAAGAAACAACGCTGGCATGGTGTCGCCATTGTGCATAGCACCTTGTGTAGGTTCTGGTTTTGACACCATGTATGTGCTGGGATCCACAGGAGTGCTGGGAATTTCCTTCAAAGCTTCCCTCAGAGCACCTATGATGTTTGCTCTCTGTGTAGTTTATTAGTGAGTGCTATCATTCAGAATGTGAGTTCCGATCTGGGACTTACAGGCTGGGTGTTCAATTTTGGATCCTGTGTCAATTGCCCACATGATGTCCTTATTTTTCTTCGCAGATCTCCCGTCTTGTTTTTGATTGGGAGAGGCTTGTTTTGAGAGTCCTCAATAACGAATTGTCGCAACTTCTTTAAGTCATGGAAAATCTCCATGTAACGTTCTGGGTTCCAGAGAAGATGATTGGTAGCTTGTTTCACGGCAAGCTTCGGCGCTACAGGTTGTTGTGCTGGTGCCCGGACAAGTGGTTGTTGCTGCTGCTGCTGCTGCTGCTGCTGAAAAGGATTGGCTGTAGGCTGGGAAGATTGTTGCTTCTGCTGAAATGGCTGAGGAGCCTGTAAAGGCTGTGACTGCTGAAATTGACTTTGTGTTTGGGTGGTTGAAGGGGGTATCTGTGTTTGGGCCTGTGTAAACTGGGGTGGTTGTGAAGTCGGCTGTGGGGAAGAAACAGGCTGGTTGACATGGCGATTCGGTTGGCTTGTACTAGTAGGTGGTGGTGTTGGAACAGCTGGTACAGGCGGTTTTGGAGCTTCCTGGGGAACTGGGGGAGGAGTTGGCAGACGAGGAGGCGGTACCGGAATTCTTTTCGCGGCATTCTCAATTTCTCGAAGACGAATTTCAGCTTCAGCGCGAGCTGTTTCTATCCTCAGTCGTTCCTCTTCCTGTAAAGACCGTTGGTGGAGCTCGTGCTGGGCAATTCGCGCCTCATGTAATTCGTATGCTCGCTGGGCGACTTCTCGAACGCGGATATGTTCTGCTTGAGCAGCGGCGAGGGCATCTCGATGTACATGTTCACTGTTGCGATACTCAAAGTTTTCGATGCCGAGGAAACTCCTCCCCAGCAATGATGCCGGGTCATCATTGCGCGGGAGTGGGTCGCCCATGTTCTTCTGAGAGCATTTGGGGAGATGTTTTGCAGAGACTCGAACAGTGGAGGGGTGGTTTTGGAGGTGGTGGGGTTGAAAGACGAGGTTGCGATTGGGAGCAGTTTGCTTTGTACAAGCGCGACTGATACGCGGGTGCGGGAGCTTCAATTCTGCCATCCAAAAACGGATTTGCGGTGAGGTGGCGGCAAGCGGCGTTCGGAAACAAAAATAGATACGAGGTCTAGATCATACGGATAGGAATCATTTTGTGCATGATACCGGTATATAAGTATCATGAAGAAGGTGAATTGAGGAGACTCCTGTGACTCGAGCACAATTCCCAATTGAAGTGAAGAAACTGCAGGAGTGCCTCGGTAGAAGAGACTGTGAATAAGAGGAGCACCTCTTACTCCGAGACATAAGCCTGTATATCTGATTCTTTGAAAGCTCTTCGTTGATAATCGGAATATTTACAATTATCTGGAGTAAGTATTCTGAAAAATTCAAAATACTTGGACCAACGGTGAGACGGCTTTAGAGTTGAAAGCTTCACTCAGGTAGGATCTGCTGTAAATCTCCTAAGGAAAGATAGTGACGATATTCATTAATCAGCAACTCGAAACGAGCTGAGAACAGGTAATACAAGTAACTGAACTGAATCTTGCTCATTGATTTAATCACGGGGCACGTGGAAGTTGATTCACAAACCAAATTCGCTTAGTTATATTAGTATACATACAAATACTGACGTAGTAAATTCATAGAAAGGTTGGGAGACATGGAATTCTGTTCATATGTATCCTTTAGATGAGAAAATATACAATCAATTTCTCTTTTCTCTTGTTCATTTCTCTCTTCATATATACTACCTTCATTTGGGTTCATGTCCAAGTCCACAGACACCCGCACTAGCAGTTCCGGCCGCTCTGGCGCAAAAGAGACTCGCTCGCACTTATGGTCAGTCCGTAAAAGCGGCATTCGGAAAGTGAGGTCCAATTAATTGCTTTTCCTAATTTTTTATACGAGAGGTTATATCGAAATCTAACTTCACCTCGAACATTACATTTCTAATATGACATCATAAGCATGTAAATCAAGAATGGGATCCACCAGAAACTGCACTTTATATCAAAATAGGTCATGACCCTAGATAATTGGATCGGTTGCACGCTTCCTTCGCAGCACTGATCAACAGTTGCCGCCGCTTTTCTCCAGGTCAGCATTGCCAAGGCTGCAGTCCCGCTCACGACTCGCCTCCTGGCTGGTCCCAGTTTAGCTCAGGTCTTCTTGATGGAGTGGCATCAACGCCAACGCCCTCACCTCTTCCTTCTCGCCGTGTCCCATCCCACAACAACAACAACTCTCTTCCCTCTCTCCCTCATCAACCTCTGGCGCATCCCACAGCCTCGAATCCTCGAGAAGCATTCCTTCCCCCCCAAACAAATCCACCATATCCATCACAAAACCACCTTCGTACTCTCCCTTTCGCCCTCATTTGATCCCAGAATACCATCATTTGAATTGCTAAACCACACAAGCTATTCGCACTCGACGTGCACCTCCATCATCAACCATGGAGCACCAGCAAAACCCACCACCACAACCGCCACCACCGCAAGGTGGTGTGCCAGGTCCAACAGGTCGACGACTTCATATCGCACATAGAAGAAGTCCCTCGGAGCTTACGCCGCTTATGAGCATGTTCTCCTCGCCTGGTAGTAAGTGGACACGATTGAGACATTTTCATCTACCCATCGTCATCAGCCAAACCACAAAAAGTGACCATGTACAGAACCCCAATGCTAACCATGGTGAATCGATAGTGGAACAACTGGCTATACAGCAACAAATCGAATTGCTTCAGCAACAACAGCAGCAAATTCAAGCTACCCACCAGCAGTATGTCAACATGGGGATGATCCCTCCGTCGCAGCACCTCGCTCCCGGATACAACCCGCTTCAACCCCAGATGCAGAACATGTCTCCCCAACAAGGCTACCAGTTCCAAAATCAGATGCAACAACAACAGCAGATGAATGCCCCCATGGGTGCTCCTACACAACCGTTATCACATCGCCGTAATCAATCGGCTCTTCCAAACATGGGCATGGGCCCTCCACCTGCTCCCTCTTCCGGCGCTGCGGGAACAGGCTTTGGAGAGTTTGGAGGACAAAACAGAGAGAATAATGCCACTCGTGGAGGACGTGGGGGCGCGCCTCCAGGTGGTGGCCATCAACGTCGTCATTCATTGGCTTTACCCGAAGCTAAGAAGGCGGCAGAGCTTGCTCAACAGAAGCGAACCACATCTGGATTTCAATTCCCAATTCCTGGAGCTGGCGGCGCCACTCCAACAAGCGGCGAAGGCACCGAGAGTCCAGCTGGAGAGGACAAGGGTGGTCTGAGCCAAACCACTGGAAACCATCTTGCACCAGGTCCAAGTGCCCGTGGTGGTAGGGGAGCCCATGGTAGAAGTCAAAGTATGGCAGTCGGCGCAGCGCGCGGTGGTGGTGCCATTCGAGGGGGCGGGTCCTTCCAATTCCCTCCAATGCAGGCAACCGCAGACGCTGGCGCGAGCGGACAAGGTAATGATTTTCAAAAGCAACGTGGAGGTGGCTCTGTCGGCCATGCTCGTAACTCTTCCCGAAACTTTGAAGGTAACTGGAGAAATCAACCAGCTGGTGCCCAAGGTCCACAGGATCCTCAAGCTCCGATGGGCAATTTCCAGGGTCAGCAACAACCCCAAGGCGGATTCCAACCAGGACACCGTACTCGTGGCTCTATGAACCAGTCTGTGAATAACATTGGTCAGTTCCAACAATATGGCCAACAACCTCAACTTGTTCAATTGCCACAAGGTCAAATGGCTTTAGTCCAACAACCTCTGTACCCAGGACAACAGCTGAATCCCCTTCAAATGAACCAATTGCAAGCTCTCCAAGCAGCTCAGATGAACGGGCATGGACTCCCAGGTCAACATGCTCCACAGCTTTCCAACCAACAACAGCAGCAGCAACGTAAGACTCTGTTCACCCCATACCTACCACAAGCTACTCTTCCTGCACTCCTTGGTGACGGACAACTTGTATCTGGTATTCTCCGTGTCAACAAGAAGAACAGAAGTGATGCATATGTCTCTACTCAAGATGGACTTCTTGATGCAGATATCTTCATTTGCGGTAGCAAGGATCGAAATCGTGCTCTTGAGGGAGATCTTGTCGCTGTTGAACTGCTCGACGTCGACGAGGTCTGGGGACAGAAGCGTGAGAAAGAAGAGAAGAAGAAGCGCAAAGATGTCACAGACACCCGAGGTGGTTCATCTAACGGAAACGATACTTCTCACCGGGATAATTCCACCAATGGTGATAAACCAGCCGCTACCGAGGGCGGTGGTATGCGCAGACGTGGAAGTTTGAGACAACGACCAACTCAAAAGAAAAATGATGATGTTGAGGTCGAAGGTCAAAGTCTTCTTTTAGTAGAAGAGGAAGAAGTCAATGATGAACAGAAGCCTCTTTACGCTGGTCACATAGTTGCAGTGATTGAGCGTGTCGCTGGTCAAATGTTTTCTGGTACACTTGGCTTGCTTCGCCCAAGTAGCCAAGCCACTAAGGAAAAGCAAGAGGCTGAACGACAGGCAAGAGATGGAGGAAACGGACGTCAACATGAGCAACGACAACAGGACAAGCCCAAGATTGTCTGGTTCAAGCCCACAGACAAACGCGTCCCACTTATTGCCATCCCTACAGAACAAGCTCCTCGCGACTTTGTTGAGAAGCATATGGACTACGCGGATCGAATCTTTGTTGCCTGTATCAAAAGATGGCCAATCACTTCCTTGCATCCTTTCGGTACTCTTGTTGAGCAACTCGGAAAGATGGGTGAGCTCAAGGTCGAGACAGACGCTTTGCTCAGAGATAATAACTTTGCCTCGGATGAGTTTTCCGATGCTGTCACTCGCAGTGTCAATCTTGATGACTGGTCTATTGCCAAGGAAGACGAGGCTGCCATCAGTGCTCGCCGAGATTTCCGTAATGAAAAGACCTTTACCATCGATCCTAACGGAGCTAATGAGCTGGACGACGCTATTCACGTCAAGACTGATGTTGACGGAAAGATTGAGATTGGTATTCACATTGCTGATTTTGCTCACTTTATCAAGGCCAACTCTTTGGTTGACCGTGAGGCCAAGAAGCGAGGCACAGCCGTGTATCTTATGAACAGATCTTGCGCTATGCTTCCACCAAAGATTGCCTCGGAGGTGTGCTCGCTAACTCCAGGTGAAGAGCGACTTACTGTCAGTGTTGTTTTCAAAGTCGACTCTCACACCGGTGTTGTTGCCGAAGAGCACACATGGATTGGAAAGTCAATCATCAAGAGTGGTGGAAAGTTGACTTACAAGGATGTCGATGCTGTTCTTTCAGGTCATTCCGAAACTAAACTTGAGGGCGCGGAGACGAAAGATATTCAGATTCTTCACGTAAGCCACCGTTTCTTAACATCTCGATTAATCGTATACTGACTTTCTTCAGGTCGTTGCACAGAAATTCCGTGAGCAGCGTCTTGGAACTGATGGAGAGACAATTGCGCCTCTGCGACTCATTTACCAATTGGACGATGAGAATGTTCCAGTTGAACAGAACATTTTCGACTCTACTCCGTCCCACGAGTTGATCGAGGAATTGCTCCATAAAGCCAACACCTATGTTGCTCAAAAGATTGCCACGGGACTACCAGAAAAGGCTTTGCTTCGTCGTCAAGGTCCTCCTAACCCACGAAGACTTCAAACGTTTGTCGACCGAATGAACAAGATTGGCTACGAAATGGACACAACTAGCAGTGGGTCACTTCAAAACAGCCTGTTCAAGGTTGACGACACCAATCTCCGAAAGGGAATGGAGACTCTCCTTGTCAAGACCATGCACCGAGCAAAGTACTACATCGCTGGTAAAACTCCTGCCCATCTCCACCCACATTACGCCTTGAACCTTCCAGTGTACACTCATTTCACCAACCCATCCCGCCGTTATGCAGACCTCGTCGTTCATCGCCAACTTGAAGCTGTTCTCTCCGAGGGCAAGATTGAATACAACGAAGACATCGAAACTTTGGTCAAAACTACCGAGTCCTGCAATACCAAGAAAGACTCGTCCCAAAACGCCCAAGAGCAAAGTGTGCACATTGAATCTTGCCGAATCATGGACAGAAAGCGCGAGGAGGTTGGTGGTGAGCTCATTAGTGAGGGTATCGTCATTTGCGTGTACGATTCTGCCTTCGATGTTCTCATTCCCGAGTATGGCTTCGAGAAGCGTGTCCACTGTGATCAATTGCCGCTGAAGAAAGCCGAGTTTCGAAAGAATGACCGAGTCTTAGAGCTCTACTGGGAGAAGGGTGTACCATCATCAGCCTACGTCCCTGAAGACGAGCGCCCTCGACCGGGTCTTTCCCAGCGAACCACGAATGCTGCCGCCGCCGCAAAACAAGCTGCTGTTGCCGAGCGTGCTAAGAAGGAACACGAGGAAGCTCAACGCAAACAGATGGAGACTGGTACGATCTCGACAGATGATGTGGACGCGCTATTCGATGATGACGATGATGCCTCTGATGTGGCTGAAAGTCTCGCTGGTGTTTCCCTTGCTGAACGTCCCACCCAAAGTGTCCCTCCTTCCCCAACAAAGAACTCTCTCACAGCTGGCGCTGGCCATCTTCATCGCACTCGCTCCGATTCCAAGGTGCATGTTGCTGAGCCTGCTGAGGCAAAGCTTAGTGCCAAAGAAAGATATCTTAAGTTGTTCACTCTCCGAGAGGAAAATGGAGAATATATTCAGGATGTCAAGGAGATGACCCGTGTACCAGTGATCCTGAAGACGGATCTCACAAAAAGCCCTCCGTAAGTTGATTGGTCCATCCTAAAAGTTCATTTGCTAACCAATCAAAGCTGTCTCACAATTCGTTGTCTCAATCCTTATGCTTTGTAAGGGTCCACTTGCAGCCCCGGGAGCATTTTTTAATGCTTATTGGAATGCATTGATGATCTTCACGGCAGCGGGAGTACTAAGGATGCTGGTTTTCCGGGTTCTTCGGGAACCGGATACCCTGTGTTGGAACAGGGTCGTTCGCCTTGTCTACCTCGGTGGTCTCGCGTGAACTCGTGTGTGTACTGATAAAAGTAAATTTTCTTTTGAGATTGTTGAAATAGTCATCGTAACAAGCATGACTGACGTTGGAGGGAAAGTCGATACTTGAGGGAACAATGATGAGAGCCAATAGGATTCAGGAACACGGATTTGGTAAACTGCTCAGCATATCTCAATGGTTACGCAGTGTATTTCTCTTTGCTTAGGCGACTGCTTTATGGTTTAGCGGAATCACATATTGCACAAAGTTTATGGTTGCTGGTGTGTTGTATGCAGATTTTGATAGACTTGGCTGCAGATTAAGCTGAAATGCGGGTTTGGAATTGTTTCTGTCGCGGTAATCCAAGTCTTTTTCTAGAAGGCGCTCTAGATTCTGGTTCGAGTCAAGCTTTTTCTGTACTTAATCTCAAGCCTTCTTTTCTTTCACTTGCGGCTCAACTCAAGGTTCTACACAGTGATGTTTTCAGTGAAGGGTGTGGTTTGAGAACGTGGCACGCTAGCTTCTGAAGAATTGTGAAGCTTCTGGGCATGTGCATTTGACACGACTTGGCCCAGTTTGCTTTTTGCCTGTTGTTGACGTGCATCCAACGGTTCTGACATGTCTCTGACCCGCAACTCGGGATCTATCAATTCGTATCTGGTGACCCGGGATTGAAGCCTCTCCTTCTCTTGTTATCTGTGGTGGAACTATTCGCGGAACCCCTCACGGAAGCAAAGCATTTGTTGCGAGCGATGGCTGGTATATATGAGCGTCCTTAATTCAAGCAGGCGAGGATCTTTGACTATTTTCGAAGACGGGTAAACGGTGGGCAACGGTCGTTCAAGGATTCACTAGCATCAAGGAGATCCCTGAATGGCATCGACGGAGCTTGAAGTTGTCGATGCGACAAGTGCCTTGGCAGCGGCTGGGCAAACTTCCGTGAGGCATCCACGCATTGTCACTTTGCCGTCACGGTTGAGTGGGAGGTACTCGGATTTCAGTGGGCGAGGTACCGATGATGGGTGCAGGAGGGGTACACATCTCTAAAATCACCAGTGGTGTTGTCGCGGATGCTCAGGCGAAGGCGGTTTTGTCCCCCTTAGTCCCCTGGTTCTGAGACCAGCTTGAGACGCGAGACCCCCTGAGGGCCAAGCGAAGACCCGAGAGCCGACCCACAGCGTCATGCAGCAGGGGGCGCTTGGGGGTTCTTCATGGCCCGTACAGGGTGCATTACTGGCATTAGCGGTCCCTTTGAAGACCGCTGGGTGTTGTTTTCTCGCTTTTGGGTGTGCGCTTGTGGTCCTTTCTGTAATTTGCAACATGGCGGTCACGACGACTCACGGCTCTTTGCGTTGTCCGGTTTGGCTTTGGCGAGGGCGTGCGGAAGATCTGACCTGTCAACGGAAGCCGCTGCGTAGCGTTTTGTTTTGGTCTTGTTTTCCTAGCTCGTTTCTTCCAATCGGAGCTTTTTTGGGGGAAAGTCGTTTGCCGGAGGAGGGCTTTGCGGTCATGTTGTTCCAGCTGACTGGAGATGGGAGTCGAAGTTGATGGAGGTTGAGATCTTCGAGTCAAGATGGCGAGAAGATGGGTTGATTCCCCACCAGCTTAAATCTACCTAAACAGATTCCAGAAAGTGGAAACAAAGTTTGGCTGTCAAATGGATGGAGAGAGCCTTCTCGGTAAACGTTGAGCCGCTACCTATCACTAAATACCCGATAGAAACACCACGTTGAGGACTAAAGATATTCAGCCATGATCGAGTGATCAGGTCCCAATGGTGGACATTTGGGTGGTGTATTAGGCCTCTGGAAGGTAGCTTAATTGTTGCATACTGCAATGATCAACGCTACGTATCCCAAAAGTAATCTGGGGTTGAAGCAGACTCTCAGCACCACCACTGAACCAATTTCAAACTACCACTGTGGCGGACATTGCAAGGCTCCTGTGGCCTTTCCATTGTCCACTCTCTGTTCTCCTTTGCCCGCTCCAGTCTTCGGATGGAAGGCGTTCCTAGCCAAGATTATCGAGCCCCTCAGAAGACCCCTCCTCCTCGTGTCTCCCTGGCCGCCCCCAGTTAGCGAGTTCCAAGAGACCCATGCTCGGCTTCCTCAATCCCCTGTCTTTTCTGCAGAAGATGCCGGCCCAGTTCCTCATCGGTCAAGCTTCGTCCCGTGAACTGCCAAGATCTCAAATCCTCCTACTGTGCTTTGGTCTTTAATAAGCCCCAAGTCCCCAGAAGTTTGATTCCTGCACCAACATTCTTTGCGTTGACCTTCTTAATTATACCCATTGAAGCGCTGGTTTGCTTTCCAAGAACTCAATCGCTATCACTCCTTTAACAGCTCTTCAAACTTATTAATATACCTTTTTAATCAACATCATCATTAGTGGTAATAGCTCAGGCTGGTCTTGTCGATACATACATATTACACTTTTCGATTCTTACGTTACACACAACATCAATAAGTCACCTCCTCGATACGATCCGATATATATTTCAAGATGCCTACTTTAAGACAAGTTTTGGGTGCGGTGGTCGTTGGAATGGTGGCCGTCACAACTGCTCTGCCCGCACAGCCAAAACTCAGCGAGAGAACCCTCAAGAAATACGAAGCAGTTCAGCGAAGACAGAACCCAGCCACTGGATTGCCAGATGGATTAACAGATGTTGATGTTCTCCAATTGTATGTGAACACCGATCAGTACAATGGCAGTAGATCACAGCTAACAATCAATTCACAGTGCTTTGACATTAGAAAACCTCGAGACTGCTTTCTACCAACAAGGCTTCGCAATGTTCTCAGACGACAAATTCGCCGCTCTCGGTCTTCAACCAGCAGATATTGTAAACTTGAAGTCGATTGGAGGAACCGAGGCTACCCACGTTACCACCTTGAACACTGCAATCAGTGCTACGGGAACCCAGCCAGTACCTGTTTGCCAGTACAAATTCGGTTTCACTGATGCTGCCGGTATGGTTGCCACAGCAAGCGTCTTGGAGAACGTCGGTGTTTCTGCGTAAGTAATCACTTCTGCATTGATCACCAACAACACTAACAATGAATTTAGATATCTTGGTGCTGCCCCTCTTATCAAGTCCCCAGCGATTCTCGGTGTCGCAGCTCAAATCGCTACCGTCGAGTCCCGCCATCAAACCTTCATCAGAACCGCCTCAAAGGTTGCTGCCATTCCATCTGCTTTCGACACCCCTCTCGGTATCCGAAATGTCTTCACCCTTGCCGCTGGCTTCATTCAATCTTGCCCTACCGGTGCCAACTTGGCCATCACTCCTTTCCCAGCCTTGACCATGGCCGGCGCTGCTGCAAACGGTACAGCACCAGCTGCTGCTGGAGCCACCATCAACTTGGCCAGTACTGCAACCGGTGCCACCCAGTGTGCTTTCACCAACGGAGGCCTTCCAGGTGGAACTTCCTTCACTCCCTTTGCCAACGGTGGATGCACAGTCCCACCTAACCTTGCTGGTCTCACCTACGTCAACCTCGCCAGCTCTGCACCAGCAACTGGTCTCACCGACGCGATCACGCTCGCCGGTCCTATGCTTATGCAAGTCTCATAGATGGGAGAACCTTTTAACGAAAAATCATTTTTACCTTTCGCGACAAATACTACAAAGCTTCAGTCCCCTGCATCTTCTCTTCTCGTGGTCGAGAAGGGTGTAAGGGGGAGTGTAGAATAATATTTTTTCTGGGTTCTTTTTATTAGATGGGATTTCAACTTGTGTTTATTTAGTAGAGAAAAGATGATAGGGGTAGGCTGTTGAATACTGGGGGAAACTATTGGGAGGAGGTTGATGGGTGGTCCTTTTCTTTCTTCTATTCAATTTCCGACACTCATCTCCGATGGAGTGGTGCTCGATGAACCTTTTAAAACAACCCTTTTATTATCCATACATTTATATATGTCATGTATTAGGGTCCAAAGTTTCGAAATCTGATGATGAATAACTCATTTGGTGTAGATGGACGAGGAAAAGGCATGGTCGAAGAAGACTTTTTTTTTTTTTAAATTTACTAGATTTTCCTTTCCTTATTAGCATCGCAAGCGTTGCACTTTTACTTTCTTCTTCAAATCCTTTTTTAAAGATCAAAAAAATTAATATTCTCCTCAATTCGTTTTCCTTGTTGGTATGCCTTGATACACTCGCTTGCACACATTGCTTTCTTGGTTTTTTTCTTCTTTCTTTTGTAGATAACAATTCTTTCTTTTTCATTATTTTCACATTCTCATACTTCTTAACAAAAGCTGGCAGTACCACTACCTTTATCTCTTTTCTAATATCTAATGTGGTGGTGAGAACTGTTAATACTTAGACTTTATACCTTCTTCCACTCAACTTATTCATCCTTTTAATTCTTCTCCTTTCTCCCTCTCCCCCCCCCTCCCTCCCACAGATTCTCCCAAGGAAATATCCCAAAAGAATCCAGGCCCACCTTCACAAGAACCACCAGGTGACCAAATAAAATGAAATTCCACGGCAACACTCCGTCCCCCGTCCATGAACAAAGCACACAAGAGCAGGTTCATGCACGAGCGGCTGTTCCACTTTCCGACACGCTCATGCATTCATTCATGGATCGTCACCCATGTACCCTTGCTCGCTCGTTTCAATTAAGCTTATTCTCCTCGCCGAACGCGTTTCAAGTCTTGTGGATCCTTCTTTTTCGTCTGATGGATGATGAAATTTGCGATAGCAATTAAGATCCTTGCCCAGGGCTCGCATCGTCGCGTGCTTTAGGAAGGTGTGGTTTGGTGGGTGGATATCGGGCACGTTGGAGTAAATATTGGATTTTCGGTCGGTTTTTTCTTGGTGCGAGGGAGGGGAGGAGATGGAGGGGATTGGGGAAGGTGGGTTTGTAATTTGTGCAGGGCAAGTGGTGGGATAGTTAGGGTGACGTTTATTTTGACGCTGATGAGAGGGAGGAAGCTCAATTCCACCGTAAGATTCGAATATGGAAGAAAAAAATATCTCACGTGGTAAACAAAGACACGAATCATAAGCCAAAAGGTACGAGAACTTTTGCGATTGATGTCAAAAGGGAAGCGCGTCACGGGATTTCAGGATGAAATCGAGTGTTTCGTTTCAAGTTTTGAGATGCTTATAGTGTGGGGTGTACCTTGCGCCACATTCTCACACAACATCGCAGTACACTTGTATTTTGGAGGGTTTCGGATTCTTAGTGAGGGAGGCGAGCTTTTACGAGGGTGTTTGGCCTTGTCGAGGTTGGAAACTCGTGTACGGTATGGGGGCACGTTATTCCGAGAGAGTGTGTGTGAGTGCTGTGTCACGTGTGTGCATTGCTTGAACAGAGAGCCGTTCATGAGTATTCCTTATCTACTAAGTATTTCTTCTCTAAGGATAGAATATAATACAATTAACCGAGTTCTTTTTGACACCTACCTAAGTTTAGTGTAAATTGAGACAAATATAATCAAAACGAATTCATTGTGTAAAACTTTTACTTTACAAGTCAATAGTTATTCGTTCTTAATTTATAATCCTAGAAAGTTTAACTGAATAAATTGAGATGTTATTAAACACTTGTTTCAGATAAAGGAATTTACAAGATAGCTTAGCACTTTTTGACAGTCTTATTTAATTAACTTGATTGTAAGAGTTGAGGCCACAGCTAGTGGGCCCTCTAAGCGAACCCTACTAAAGTAACACTCATTACTCAAAAATCAAGTATAGTTCTAACTTTAATTATTTTGCCTTAAAACTTATTTATATTATTAATGAATAGTTGCTAATCCCTTCACTCTAATAACATCTTCTAATTTACAAGTTAACTTCTTAGTATATCGTCTATAGTCACGTGGATCTACTAAGTCCCAGAGCCTTTGGATCTCCTTGATTAACCCCTCCTTAGAAGTTGGTATAAAAGGTAAATTTTTTAACTCTTCTTTTATCTACCGCCAGACCTTCTCTATTATGTTTAGATCAGGTGAAGAAGGAGGCCAATTGAAGCCGCGGATGTTATGTTGGAGCTTAGCTAAGCGAGCATGTCCCTTGTGCACCTTTGAACCGTCCTCCATAAAGATATAGTCGGTACCGAGCTTGTCAAATAAGGGAAAGATAACTGGCTCGAGAACTTGATCCCTATAGGCGCGGGAATTTACCCCTCTATAGCCTTGTTCCTTCTCTAAGAAGATAAGAGGAGACTTATAATCCTAGCCGATCGCGCCCCAAATCATAACCGACACTCTCCCTGAGCGATATGTCGACCTAATACAATCCGAGCACCTCTTTTCGTCTACACGCTGTGTTACCCAGACCCTCCCACTCTTTCAAAGCTCGAATATACACTCGTCTGACCATATAACCTTCCTCCAGTCCCTCTTTTGCCTGTGGGTAGCTGCCTAATCCGATGTACCCCACCAGCGGTGCGAATATGCAAAAGCAAGACGTTTCTTTGCTTGGATTCGGCTAATAAAGGGTCGAGGGCATGCAATACATCGTCGGTAGCCAGCGCGGCGAAGTTCTCGGCGGATACTACGGGCAGAAGCAGGTAGGTTGAGAGCGTTTTTAACTTGCGTAAAAGACATGCGACGAGTAGTGTAGTTTTGAGATATAAACCGAAGGATTTGGCGTATATGTCGCTTAGATAGTAATCTCTTTGATATTGCTTCCCTTTACGCGTGGTTCGGCTCGAATTGGCCTTACAGATCCTCTGCGCGGTGGATTTAGGTACCCCTAATTCCTTAAAGATCGCGCTCCAGGATTTTCATCTGCTCGCGCTTGGCGTACTCTGGCGCGCTTTGGTGTAGACCAATTCTGGCCAGGCTCGTGTATAGAAGAGGGTGAGAGGATTCCGGCTGCCATTTTTAATTTGATGAGTTTTGGTTGAAAGGTTGAATTATAGTAGGTTTTTGAAAAGGGAGTGTCGGAAATTAAGGTGGGGGGGTCATATCGCTTAGGGGGCCCACGAGCTGTGGCCCCAACTCTTACTATATACTGTTGAATAATTCATTTTAGCTATTGAAATTACTAGACACGTTACAAGGGAGTCTAAAGTAGTAACATAATTAGTAAGAAAACTATGCCAGTTATTACGCAATCATATGATCGATCTCGATATTCAACCTCAAATCCACCAATACAATAAAAGAAAGCTTTAGATAAGCTCAACGATCTAGTCAAACAGCTATCATTGCACTTTGTAATCACCAGTCTTACTTGTCCACAAGGATTTTAGTTTGGAGCTTGTATTTTGTAGATCATAAACGCACGCCAATTCTCCCCAAAGTTGCATGTTCCTCGTGGCAGCTTTTCCTTTGTCGATTCCAAGTGACTTACAAAATGACGTCGCATTTACGCCGGAGACATTTCAATTATCATATCACCTCGAATACCAACTGGTGGTACCATGTCTTCCCCGCCTCTAGCCTTTTCGTCACTATCCCTTCTCTTGCCTGCTCCTGTACCAAACACCTGCCCAACTTTCCTAGATTTGCGTTGTGGTGCTTCCTCTGGAACAGGAGCTAATTGAGCCACATCACTTTTCGACTTCAATCGACGACCCCGGACCATGCTTTCTTGAATTTTACTCCGCACTTTACCGTCTACTTTTTTCATTGAGTGCCAGGAAGTTTGACCAAACATCCAAAGAATTAATAAAATAGCTATGGGAAGACTTATAACCCAGAATATCCTGGAGCACTCGGTTAGTTTACCCTCCAAGTAGTGACGGTGCGTATCTGTGAGGGGGATCTCACCAAAAGCGACTATTTCCAGCAGCAAAGTTTCCACCCATGGAGCTAGACATGTTTTAGCTTGACAAATGAACATACTCAAAGTAATCCACTTACAAAATAGCCGCGCAGAGACTGACTGGAACGAAGATCGTAGCCATTCTAAAATTATTTATGTTACTCTCAGATTGGTTTCGAGGCAGCGTTAAAACTCACTTTGATAGCCGTCCCACACTACGCGGCGTGAGTGGTTAGCATAGAATCACAAAATACAAATGCTGGTAAGAATTGACATACCTCCTTGCCTGGAAATTTGCTAGCTGTGACTCCCTGGCTGCCACGGTCTGTAAGTAACTTTCAGTGGTCCTTACCACTGCCTGGTTGACAAAATCCGCGGTTCTATCTAATCCCTGCCATTCCTTAAGATCGATCCTCTGTTGCTTACAGAATGCTCTCCATATTTTCTCAAGGTTGTCCGGTGAATACATCTGCAGATTGTATTCCCCCCTCTCACCCCACGCCTCCTCGTGGCTATCTGGTGTGAGACTCTCAATAATCTGGATATTCTTATGCAAACGATATCGTAACAGCTCGAGGTTCTCACGCTGTTCCCACAATTCAGTAAACCTTTTACCTTCCCACTCAGATCGCCAAGCTCTATTGCCCAGCGTTTCGAAGTCAAGAGACGCCATTTCGTCTTTCGTGTCATCCACTTTGATTCCAGCTGTAGATGCCACGGTGAGACTATAGACAGCAGAAAATGCAGCTTCGAACGCTAGTGATGTGCGTGCTAGAACCAGCCTTCTACTTGCCAAAGCAGCACTAGAAGGTTCATGGGTTATGTTTTCGCGGGAGACCGAGACAATCTCGTCAAATATGCCACAAGGGACTTCGGGCCTAGGTAGAGGCTGTATTGAATTGGAGAGACGAGGTAGACTATCGACTCCGGTTGTACGGTGAACAATTGTCACAGGCGAAGACTGAGACGTATGGTTTCCCTCATTTTTGACGCCGTAGATAGCTGTTTTGCTTTGCGTGAAATCGATTGGTGGGTCTACTAAAAGAAGAGCTGCAGCGAATTATTGTTAGGTAATTAAAGAGCAAATGGCAAAACAACGGGTACTAACCAAACCAGCCACCCAGTTCCTTTGGGGCACGGGTCTTTCCCCAATAGCTGATGAGTTGTTGGCTCGTGTATCTCGGGTGATTCGATTCATTTTCAACTTCGTTCTCAGATATGCTGAAATCTAGACTTCGAGTCGCACTGCAATTGAGTCTGTACAGTAGGCCTACAGGAAAATTAATTCGGCCCCTTAAGAATCATCTCAGATAAAAAGCGACCCACCTCGTTTGTGCTGGCTTATTCCAATGGGATGCTGCTGGTCGTAATTCAGGATGTAATGATCTTGCACGTCCTCACCCAGCGGGGTCCGCATTTTTCCACTGGTGTGGTACTCGGGATCTGCCCAGTGTTCAGCGAAGACGTTGTAGGGGACGTTAAAGTTCGCATGAAGTGCTTCAATCCAATCCAACCCAAGATCTTCCAATACTATGAGAACTCTGCCGAGCTCCTGTGTCTGTAAACTTTCCACTGTGTCCGGAAACTTTGAGAAGTCCTCTATGGAATACACGCGTTCAGTTGTAAAGGAGTCGCCGAATTGGATAATTCTACATTTGCCGGCTTGAGATTTCTTAGTGTTTCTTTGGTCTAGCATCGCTATTTTGAACCCTCTCTCTATCTCGTTGACACAAACCCAGTTTTGGAGAGAATCAGATTGAGAATCCATGGCCATCACAAGTGATTGAGTTAGTCCCTGGTTTCTAAACTGGAGCGTACATTGTTTAAGTATCGGCAAGTCATTTCCAAATCGATGACAAAATCCGCCCTGCCAAAAGCCCTCGCCTTCCCTCGTGTTCCCTCGGGTTCCCTTGTTTTCAGCTTCTTGCTTGTGGCTTTTCGGGCGTTTTTTGTATTGGGGATTGACCCCTGCCACTGCACCTGTTTGGTCGGCAAAAGCACATCCAATATTGTTCTTCAGATGACTGACCACTCACAGTTATGCATCTCATGCAGCCTGTCGGGTGACTGAGATCTTCAAAACTAAGCAAGGAAAAGGGTGGAGGAAAAGGGGCTCTTGATGCGGGCGAGATGGGGTAGTATTAAGTAAGGCGAAAGATACACATCCCCCAAGGGCAGACCTAAAGCCTTCTTTAAATAAAGTTTTTTTTTTTTTTGAAACAGCAAATATGGGGGTAGGAAATACTGCTCTTGCCGCAATCAGAACAGACCCAAAATTGCCAGAATTAACAAATTTCATTGTTATGTAAGTCCATCAACAGTTAACTGATTGAACTGAACTGACCAATGACTAGAGTCTTGGGGAAAAGCTCCACAGGCAAAACTACTGTACGAAAGTCGATTCAAAAAGCAATATACATATTTGCTAAGGAAATCTAGTTCATTGAAGCTGTACGCAACCATCAAAATGGAGAGCATGCCCAACAACCGGCAATAGAAGAATGGAGCTCCAAAACCCCAGGAGGGGTAGACATCACTCTTTTGGAAGTGCCTTCATTAGAGGGGAATGCTTGGTCGAAATGCCAAATCGTAGGAAAATTCTCAGAATTGCTATCAAATAAACGGTAAGCTGGTTCGGTGTGTTTTACAATAGAATGTCGAGACTGAAACTCATCATACAGAGAAGTTCTTAACGTTGCAGGCTTACTCTATGTCTACAAAACATTGGCCGCACCATGTCCTGTTGACCTCTTCCACCTGGAGTTTATGCTCAAAGTCGCCGGATCACTAAACTACAATCACGTTGACTTGGTGTTCAACAACCACCTTCAAAATTTACCAGCAGGCGGTTTTCCAGTATGGAAGGATGCTCTTGTGCAGAAGGGATTTTCAATAGCTACTGAACCTATAATCTACTACAACCAAGATTCCCCGGACATTGTGATGGATAATTATCAACGATCAGGACAAGTCGTCACTCTGAATCTCATTCATGAGCTAGAGAAGCACCATAAGAAGTATCACAAAACAGCAATTGGTCAACGGATCACGGAATTATTTGCTGAGGAGGAAGAAGAAGTCAAGAGGAACATTCAGGTCAAAGAGCAGGAAATAAAAGGGCAGAAGGAAAAGAGGGTGAAATGGGTGAAATTGTTCAAGAAGAAGACAGCGAGTGAAAAGCAATTAGAAAGAGAGAGGACAGCGAGTGAAGAGCAATTAGAAAGAGAGAAGAAAGAACTCGAACTCAAGTTATCGAAAATAAAGAATGGTAAACGTTGGTGGATAGAGAATTGAATGTAGGCTGGCGAGGTTGTTGGCTGGGTCTATATGCTAAATATTGCACGTATATAAAATGATCTTTTCTGTTGCGACATATTTGGAGTGAATATCACCCTGTTCACGTGACCTGGGAGGGCTATATAAGTTCGTAGACTAGCTACACTTTAGAATCAACCGATTACTGAATACCCTCCGGAACCATGATATATGGAACCAAAACCACCCCCAAGTTATACCAACATTTTCATTTCAAAAAAACCAAAATTTCCATATTTATTAGCCAATTAATAATCCCAAAACTGACAGATTTGCCTCACAACTTCATCAGCATTCGTAATTGGAAAATCATGAGCCCCTTCAACCTCTTTCCACACAATTTTATCTGCACCCAATGCCTCATTGGCATCTTCCATGAGCTCTTCCCGAACAATGATGAAGTCCTTCGTGCCCGTAATGATCATAGTCTTGTCACCACGTAGCCCAAGCTGTTTCCAAGCATCATTTGTATCCGCAATCGGTGCAAATCTCATAGAAGACATAAATGATTTAACAAATCCCTGATGGGTATTGACTTGCCATCCGACGACTGACTTGATGGTGACGTCCGGTCGAATTTTGGAGAGCGATGCATCATGATAATAACTTTTAATGAATTTTTAGCGAAGTGCTTCAATCGAGCCAGTCGTTATACTCACAATTCTGCGCCGCCTTGAACTTCACCATCTTGGTCATCCTTATTCTTGATGATGTCTTTAGGTTTGGCAGGGGGAGCTTGGAGTCTTGATTTTACAATCCACCTCAAAAGCTTCTCTGGGATAAATTTGGTGGAATATATGGACTTGGTACGACCTTCCATACGAGCAGATCGAATTAATCCACCAGGAGCAAGAAGCACAAGTGATTTAACCATCTCGGGGAAGTAGCTGGTGAAGACTGCAGCAATTCCGCCTCCCATCGAGTAACCAATGATGCAGAAGCCACCACCTGGTCCTCCTATCCAAGAAAGAGGGGATGAAGTTACTGCAAGAAGGATTTGTGTGGTATATAAACGCTCATCGTGATCCAGGTCTCCAGGGGTATCACTGTAGCCTATTCCCCATAAGTCCTGGGCATTCTCAGTGAGTACTCTCAGTTATTAGTGAGTAACATACCATTACCATGACTCGGCAGCCATTATTCGCTAAACCATGGGCAACGCCAGCTAGAGCGAGACACGGAGTTGTCATTCCATGGATGAATATGACTTTTCGCCCGTCCTCAGGTCCCCACTCATAAACTTTGATAGTCCCGTACTGCTCAATAATTCGTATCAACATGCATGCCTTAAGAATTCTGCGGTCCGCGAACTTACGGGGCTGTTGACATTCCTGCTACCAGGTAATGCATCGGGGGGATAGGGCAATGCAGCAGTTTCCGATGGGCTAAGAGTTGGCAAGAGGGTAGTCGTTGGACTTTTGATGATCTTGTCTTGCTTTTCTTGGAAAACCAATCGCACTAGGTTGAACACGATTGCTGTGGACACAACGCTAGCCGTGACAATAGCAGATACATTACGCCCCGTAGGCGGGCCAAAAACTCGATAACCACCTTCCATGATTGAGTAGAGTTGGTATAGAAATGAGGAGAAGACAAATATTTCTCGAGGTGACGCTCCACCATTTACGTATATATATGCCCTGCCGTTGTCATGCATCCGAACTTCCCTAACCTATCTCACATTTATTCACTGCCAATGAGCTCTCCTAACACCCAAAGCAAAAATAGTTCACGAAAGAATCACATTACTTTGCACTTCACTTTTACTTTTTGTTATTTCTTCAATATTAAAATACAACTCATGTACGGAGGACAATTATGGAGCCCTGTACTCACTTACCCTTCAGGGTACCCACGGCATTTTACGGGCCTTTAGGGCAGTTTACAGTGCTTCCCTTTCCGCGTATTTGTAAATCTTTTTTGTCGAGAAACGTGGGTGGGCTTTTAAAACTTTTTAATTGGTGGATTCAAGAGAAAATGATGATGGTTCTTGGCTGGTCTTGAGACAAATTTATGTAGTGAACACTTTGTAAGAATCAAATTAGGAGAGGGTATTCAATGTCAGTGGACTTTTGATATGTTTTCTTCTCCTTGTGGGTTTCGTTTAACGAGTAATGTTGAGACCTCTCAAACCTTGCTGGACCAACCCACAGTAATCATCTAGCTGTGCCTTGAACTCATTTACCTCTTTGTAACAAACACTCTTAATATCACTCTTCAAGTTTTGAAAGCGAAATGGAACTTGTAAATTTACCCACTGTATATTCCGGCTCCTTCCGAAGGTGGGCCATCAGCGTTGCCGACAGCCGGTTAGGTTATCCTTAGCCGGAGGAGTGGAGCAATTACCTACTTGTAAGTGACAACTCCACATCCTCATATTTACCATCTACAGACTTATCTCTAGGGTTGCTACAAATTCAAAATGCCTCCGAATCACCTTGAAAGTGGCTCTTCGACTTTCGAGCTCACTTCCCATCAACTCGGAAATATTGTCCCGAGCGACTCCGAGAATGCCGACAATGCTGAAAATGTTTCCCACCTATTACGACCTGTCACCAAGCAGCGTCAAATCTGGGTTCTGGTTTCTGCTTTTTTGACTATTTGTATAACTGTTGGCTTCAATCAGTCTTATGGTGTCTTCCAAAGAGCATATAGCTCGGGGTCCGGTGGCATGCTCACCCCCTCACAAGCAAAGAATACTGCAGCTGTTGCCTTCGTTGGAACTCTAGGTGCGGGTTTGACTTGGGCCGGAAGTGTGTTTGTCAATCCTTTGATGGAGCGTGTTTCTACAACGAGGTATATCACCATCGGTGGTGTTTTACTGATGAGCTTGGGGTTTGGACTTGCCAGTCTTTCTACACAAGTAAGCGTCTCTGTAAGTCATAATCTGACTTGAACTAATTCTTGGAAACAGATATGGCATCTGATCTTGACCCAAGGGTTCCTATACGGAATTGGATCATCTATGTTGTACTTTCCAATTCTCAGCGTAACACCCGAGTACTTCGACACCCACCGTGGTGGAGCAATGGGATTCGTTCTGTCGGGCGCCGGTGTCGGTGGAGTAATCTTCTCAACTGCAATCCAAGCCCTCATCGAGAAAGTTGGAGTCCGGTGGTCTCTGCGTTTCCTCTGTTTCCTCAATTTGGTTATTTCAACGCCAATTGCTCTGAAAGCATCGCCATCTCGCTTCATCTCCAAACGCAAAACTCGTGTTAGCTTTTCCCTCATGAAAAAGCCTGCTTTCATACTATCCACAATAGCTGCTTTGTTGCAAAGTAGTGGCAACTTGATCCCACTCACATTTTTGTCCGAGTTCAGCGTGACACTCGGATATTCCGCTGCATTTGGGGCGGCACTGCTCGCCATCCAAAACGGAGTCAATTCTGGAAGTCGAATTCTTACTGGAGTGGCCGGAGATAAGTTTGGACGACAGAATGTTCTGATCCTAACTGTAGTTGGAAGTGCCACTGTGGTAGCCGGGCTGTGGCTCGGAAGTGTGACAACGGGAAGCCACCTTCTATGGATCTTGTTCGTGGTATTTTATGGTATCTGGGCTGGTGGATATAACGCACTATTTCCAACAACTGTGGCAGAAGTCTTTGGGATGCAGGCATATGCCAGCGTTAATGGCTTCATGTATTTTGTTCGCGGACTCGGATCCCTTTTTGGGAGTCCCGTTGCTGGACTACTCATGGGTGAAAGCACACGTACTAATTATTTGAAGGTCGTGTATTTCGATACGGCATTGCTATTCGGGGCTTCTGCTTGCGTTATAGGTGTGCGGTATTTTGATTCTTTAGATAAAGGCCACTTCAAGTTAAAGGCCTAAATTATTTAGTGCAATTTAAGGCACCCTTAGAACAAAAATCAAATACATTATAACAGTCTCCATAAGTATTAATAGTTCAGCATATGATAATATCCGAAAGGATGAGACGGACAAGATTGTTTCTATAAAAGGGTTCGGGGGAACTGAGGAAGGCGCATGTGTAACGTTGCAAAGCGGTTTGACCTTCACTTCATTGATTCGGTAGCTACGGTGTTGCTAAGTTCACGACAATGTCCCAAAAAAACTGCAAACAAAAAATGACAAGCGTTTAAGGGCACTAAACCAATACTCCTGTCCCAGAGAAACAAACTTAGGCTACAAATCCATCATCGACCTCCTCAATCTTCCCCGCTTGAGGAGCAGTAACCTTAATCCCACTCTCCAACCTCAAAAGGTTCATTTCAAAACCCTTACAAACACACCAAGTCCTAACAGTCTTGATGGCATTCTTTATCTCTCTCCCGTTCAAATCCCACTTCGCAAGTTCATACATGTCCTTGTCACTTACCTCCAATTTATTGGAGCCCGTAGATTTGGTTGATGAGCCCGATGAGTTGGGGATATCGAGACGAGAGAGGAATTTATTCCAGAGAAGGAGACGGGATGAGTGTGGGAGGGACTTGAAAACTAGGTGGAGTTGCACTCGGGAACGGAAGGCTGCATCGATTGTGGAGTAGAGGTTCGTTGTTAGGAAGATGATTCCTTTGAAGTATTCTAGTTCTCGGAGGAAGACTTAGGCGTGGGTATTAGTATAGATAGAGAGGGAAGGGGTGAGAGGAACTTACTAGAAACTAGTTCGTTACGGGCGATGTCTCCAGGGTCTCGTTTGGCCATGAAGACATCGGCTTCGTCAAGGAGGATTACGGCATCCCATTCAGTTGCCATCTCGAAGACTTTCTTGATTTTGGGTCCGAGATGAGATGCAGCTGTGCCGAGATCTTCTGCCTGGAGATAGTAGAGCGGTCGTCTAGTTTTATCGGCCACTAGATCGGTTAGTTGAATTTACGGGTCAGATTGTGGTGACAACTTACCAGCTTCAGCTGTCAAAGTCTTTCCAGTACCAGGTGGACCACTGAGAAGTAGAATCAATCCTTGACCTGAAGGAAAATGCTGTTAGCTGAGTGCACGAATCGCCTTACAACTAATTGTTACCTTTCCCCATAATAACATCGTCCACACGAGACTTCAATCTCTGATGATTATCAACAAAAGTCAAAACCAAGTCCTTCTGTTCCTCAGGGTAGACCAAATGATCGTAAGCCTCATCATTCCAAACAACAGGCTTGATATCGTCAACATAAAAGTTGAGCCAGAGTTTATTCTTTAATGCGAAACCCTCTAAAGTTGGGGAGAAGTAAACCAAATCCTCTTCACGACTCAACATCTCTTCTTTATTTTCCTTCTGTTTTTTCTTGTCAAGGACTTGGACATAGGTTACTTGATCGACTGTAGCTGGTGCTTGGGAAGAGGTGGAATTTCGACCACCACGGTTGGACTGTGGGTTTGTGTTTCCGTTACGTGTCAAACCTTCGTGGTGTTTTTTGTATCCAAAATAGTCAATCAAGATTCTGCTGTTAACCTTGAGGCAATGGAATCAGTATAGGCTTCTTTTTGTAACAAACAATATATTTAAATTCGATAACTTACATTGTGTCTAGTAACACTGCATCCATCAACTTTAATTCCAACTCCGTTATACTCACAATACGTAAGCTCTTGGTAGTCGAGTATCTTGATAGCTCTGGCAGTCAATCGTTCCTTGACACTTTCGGGATCCTCATGGAAGGAAAGAGGATAATTCGAAAGCTCCGTTACAGGACGGTTCCCTCCGAAAGGGTAGTTTTTCAAAGTGATTGGTTTCCAAGCAAATATTTCTCCATCGAAAGATATTTCCTCACAGTTGATTGCCAGACCTTTGGGATCGTATTGTGTACTGACAACACGACAAACTCGTTCGCAATCTTTCGATGCACAAAAAAGCATGGTACCCTTGGGAAAGTATGTCCAGGCCAGCTTGTAGGAGATGAGGCCGCTGGCATTGAGATTCTTCAACTGTGACATGAAGCTTCCAAACAGCTCATCCATGACAGTGACAAGAAGTTCGAGATGTTTTTTCAAGAGACAGTCTTTCTTAGTTCGTGATGTCAATTCCAAGATTTTGTCGTAGGAGAAGAACAGTGGCTTGAAGGGCCCTTGGAATTTCGCTGGCTCAGAGGCTTCGATGAACATATCTGCATCTTTGAGAATTGGTTTGAGAGCAGTAACAAGAAGTGGACTTTGAAGTTCAACGGTATGAATCTTTAATGGTGTTTTGCCAGAAATGGTTGGCTGTTCGTAATCCTTGACTTTGTACAGTTTGATGGCGACAACAGTGTTTGCTTTGACAATTTTCTCACTAAGTTGCTTGGGAGGCTTTTCAACCCAATTATCTAGTTGCCACTTTAACTTCCGCTGGATCGAGAAGAAGTCATAATACACTTACAATGTCCATTTCTACTCCCTGTTCCCTCGTAATAAGTTTTGATCGTAGTAGACGTCCCATAATCTGGGTCACGACCTTTGACGACAGCTAACTCCTCACTGCTACCATCAAGGGTAACATCAGGAGTTAGGAGGGAATCATCTTTCGCTACAGCAGCCGAAACATCGGTTCGTGATCTTTTCCAAAACATGTTTCCGGCTTGTGGTTCTGGAGTATTAGCCTTCCTCTTGCGAAGTGTTTTCTTTAAGAAGTGTCAGTAAAGACCAGCAAAGTCACATAACACGCGAGGCACTTACGCTACGTGAGGTCGACATTCTGATAACAGGTATAAAATGTCGATGGTATAAAAGAGGTGGTAAGATGGAAGTCCTGCAGGAAGCCTAGCGAGGTACCGGGCTATTTGAATGCTATCTATCCGCGCAAAAACTAAAATATGATAGCGGGGTAATTGTTGCCTTGAAAATATTGAGTCATAATTATTTATTGACTGTACGTATTATCTCAGAATTATGAGCACCCTTAACTTGATTGGACGTTTCACCCTTTCTTAGGCTGCTGTCTCTGCCTTGGAGTTCGCCACCATGCAGATGCCTTGCATATGGAAACTTAGCGAGGCGATTAGAAGATTTATATGCAGGAATGACCTCGAAAAGTCCTGATAATGATAAGAATTGTAGTTTGGTGTGATTCACTACTGTGGGACCGCATATCTAATAAGTTTGAGCCATACGGAAGGGTCCATAGTGGAAGCGAAGATAACACCAAGTGGGCTAACTCTTCTGCTTCATGTATTGTCAGGATTGAACAAGCAAACGAGTAAACGATCAGTACGATGAACTTTTCCCCATCCCCACCTACTTCTGCTTCTTTTTCTGATGCTTTTTGCATGTGATCAATCATATTGTTTCAAACCAAGAAAAAGAACAATGGAAACAAACTCCTGAATATTATTACCACATGAATTGAACCATATCAATAAGTAAAGTGATGACCCAGTGAAGTCTTTGCGCCATCCGAAGTGAATAATGGGAAAGTCACAGCTTCTAGGTTCAAAGCCATTAACTAAAACATCCATTGAAATATAAACACGGAAACCAAATACCAAATACCAAACACCAAACATACAAAACTCATAATCCATTAAGAACAAACTCCGCAGTCTTTTCGATCCCATCTCCCAATCCTAATTCCCATTTGAAAAACATCAGCACTTCCACCCTAATAACTCCAAGTATCTCTACTCAACAACAACACTATACCTTGGTGGCGCATCCTCTTCTACCAAGACATCATTAACATCCCTACCACCCTCTCCATTCCACTTCCTCTCATCAACCCAATGTTTCCTCTTCTCGCTAACCCTGCCATCCTCTACTACCGCCGACCTTTCCAAAGCCCCTTCATTCAATCCCTGAGATTGATCGTGATAGTACCCCGAATTTTGTCCATATCCTGAATTCGAGCTATATCCCTGGTTTTGTCCATAAAATGTTGGTGGACTTTCTTTATACACTGGAGCTTGGTACATTTGCGTTCGAGGTTGAGTGTAATACTGGGTTTGGTTGTATGCGGTGCCTTGAGTAAGAGCACGTTTCTCCTCTCTCTTCGTGATGACGTGTTGAACTAGCATTCCGATGAGAGTTGGTCTTGCTTGTCGGCGACCGCAACCATTTCTTCGGGAGGCTCTGTTTTGGTGACACATTTTTGGAGATTTATGTGGTTTACTTGTGCGGCTCAGATTTGGTAGAGAGGTGGTTGTGAACTGGTTGTTGGATTTATGATACTGCTGGTTTAAGGTGTTGGCTGCGTATGTAGCAGTCGGATTTTTGTAGACGGAGAATCGAGATAATGTAGTAAGTAGATGTAAAACCCGTTTGAAGAAGGCTGCTGCTTTTAATAATGATAACAAGAACAGTGTTCGAGAAAGCAATCCTCCTTTATATAACAGGTAACCCCGCTCCTCACCCCAACTCCAAAACACACAGCCACTCGCCAAACAGCTTACGACGACAAGGACCATCAATCCATCCGTTCCGCAAGGAGATCACTAGTCTCCTCCATGCAGCCCTCAAGTGACAGCAGACAGCAACTATTCGGTCGTAAAACGAGAATTGAACTTCCACCACAACTCTTGCGCCTCATTTCCCTAGCATGGAGTTGACCGTTCGGCCGTAAAAATCGGGTTGATCGTCGGTCGGGGTTTGGTTCAAGCGGACGTAAGATGATTGGTGGAGTAGGTTAAGGGCTAACCTGGCTCAGTCCATATCACGTTTTTTGGCGAGTGCGAGATTCTTGTTATGTTTTGCGAAATCATTTTGCAAGTAAACAAGGCAAGCCGTCGAAGTTCTAGCTTATATCCAAGGTGAAAGCTTTTGGCAGTTCGAAACCATCACGTGTTCTATGGCTTATAAGTGAGTTTGCTACAATACTCGAGTAAACATTTCATCACCAGGATCATCGATCAAAATCCCCACACAATTTATGTACTTATTCGCTTCCCCGCATTGGAACGACGCCATGCAGTAAGCCTTGCCATGAGAGTGCAGATAGCAAGTCTGATGGTGGCATAAGGGTGTTAATGACCAAACGTGTAGCCCAATTATAGGTAGAGGGGGAAAAGCCAATGCATTATCTCATGCTCTGTGTGGCTTTTACTGGATTGCAGAACATATTGAACTCAGGTGACCACACCCTGCGTCTGCACTTTCAAATTTTTCCTCTGCGGGCGTTTTTTTGTTGAAGAAAAAATCGGATGGTTTGGAAGAAATCATGAACATATCGCGATGCATGCGCATAGCCTCAGCATGTAATGCTGAGTCCTGTTTGGATTACCATAAATCGTTCTCACTTTCCTGCAAACCCAGCACATCAAACATTTGACTTACTTCACTGAAGGACTCGCAGTCCCCTAAGAACCCACCATGTCGGCTTTTGGATTTAGTATCGGCGATATTATCTGTCTTCTCAAGCTCGCTTATCGGCTAGCGGGTACCCTCCGTAAGAAGGCTGTCGAAAGCTTCGAGCGTTGCCAAAGAAATTATCAGAATCTTTGTAGAGTTGTCAAATACCTCGACGTATATGCTCATATACTCAACGTTCACAATACCGGGCTTTTCAAAGATACTCTGCGAGAAATCGTTACCCTCCAAGGTGAACTCGCTTCGCGGATTGCCACATTCAGCCCTTCTCTTGGGGAAGACCGACCGCGAGCATCGTTTTTCAAAGGAGCCATCGCTAAAATCAAATGGGTACACAAAGAAGAAGAAGATTTGGAGAAGCTCTGTCGCGACCTTGAAAGTCGTACCAATTCCATTCAGATCGCAGTTTCCTGGTAAGCGAGAAACAGGACTGTCTTGACACTCTCCCACTCACGTTCATTAGTCCGATCCCCCAACAGCCATCTGGTGACCAATTTACTTTCGAAGATGCTTGTCGTAATGTTAACTTGGTTTCTTTCAGCGATATTGATAATTGGGAGGTGAGTTTCGTTGTGCGGAAGTATATTGGTTGCTTCAGCCTGGCTGATGAATTCGGTAGCATTTTTACGAACTTCTTCTTCGGATGCACAAGCACAAAACTGCGATAGAGGAGGGATCGTACGTCATACATAACTCGACTACTGGAAAGTACATTCTTCCAAGTAGCCCTTGTAAGAAGCCATTTCGAGATCTCATCGCCTCGGGTGAACGTATTGAGATGAGCATCATTTTCCCCTATGAAGACTCCTACACAGCAATGTGTGCAAATTGTAAAGAAAGACGCCCAGATATCACACTAGTGGAGTCAACATGGTATGTAAAAGCCAGTGTACTATACAAAAAGTGTCCGGCTCAACCTGTCTAACACCCTGAGCAGTGATAAATGTGGCCTGTGGATTCGCTTCCTTGACTCATCCGACGACGATTCGGACCCTCTCACCCAGCTCGCAATTGAGGATATCCAGAATAGTGGCTTTGAGACCTTCGTCACAGAGTTCCTTTCAGAAATCGATTCGGTTGTTGCCTCGATACCCCCAATGGAGCGCCACGCACAAGATGAGTGTCTCGAAAACCGAATCAAGGACACCTTTCCGAAAGGAAGAACCTTTAGAAGGTCCCCAAAAATCAGGGACTTCCGTCGTGTGACTTTCTGTGTACCACAAAACCCAAACTTCAAAAAGTGCTTAAAAGATTATGATAGGGCTGAAAAACACTTGGCTAAAGTTATGGAAGGTTCCAAACGCCGATTGAAGTATGCCAAAATGAAGGATTCCGACTTACCACTGAAAATCGCAGCAAGGGCAATGGGGAGCAGGCTTGGTGGCAGGATTGAAGCCCTAGAGGAATTCTCAAGCGCCCTAAACCTCCAATATAGCTCGCGTTCTTGGAAGAACATCATGAGCTTAAAAGCACACTTCGAAATTTATGAACATAATGTCGAAAACACCAAGTTTCGCTTCGATCTAATTGTCGTTAAATCCAGGTGCTTTCTCTGGATTTTCTCCCATGTGCTGATCCTGGAAGGAAAATTAATCCGCAGTTGCTCAAGGGCCCTAGCTCCACTATACATTTCGAAAATCAAGGGACCCGCACCTAATCATCTTCTTGAAAAGATTGTCAGTGTTCCTTTAATTGCCAGTGCCGCTCTATTCAGGCTCACTTTGGATGTCGCTCTTGATGCCGTGGAACTCTTCCGTGGATCGACCCCACCCGTCATTGTTGGAGCAATATTACGAATTCTCAAGGAATCGAGAAAGCTTTGTCTCCGACATCTTTCGGAAGGAAAATTAGAAAGCTACGACCTCAATGCGTTGACCGACTTCGAAAAGAAAAAGATACCCGGTGACGCCGCTCGGGAAAGTTGGATAATCGCATGCCGTTGTTGTTTAGAATCTGTTATGAGGTCAGAAGGTGAAAATCTTGGGACGGTTGAGGAGTGCAACCAAGCAGCGGAATACATTCGTAGGGTGAATATCACTGTTATTCGCGGACTAGGCGGTCCACATAAGTTCGTAGATTAGGTAGCTACACTTTAGAATGACGAACAAGACAATTACAATACTCGGAACTATATAAATGGAACCAAAACCATCCCAAGTTATACTAACAATTCTCGATGAGGGAAGAGAACTTGTAAACAGAAAAAGCCAATAAATATCTTAGTATTACCATATTTTCAATCCGAAAATCATTCAGTACAACGCAGATTCCGAAACCCAGATCCACAATTTTAAAAACGACTAACCTCTTTCTCTACTTATATTAAACACCATCCTGTATAAGAAAGGTAAATCGGCATCCTATACCCTTGAAAAACACTAAAAATCATCAACTCAACTCCATAAACCCAATTAGACTTGAAAATATAGTAATAATAATCATACTTACCTAACTTACTTACTACCGAAAGCTTACCACTCATTTCAACAAAGTACTAGGAAAACACGCCATAGTCATGAAACAAAGTTGCAAGCCCCCCCTCTCCACCCCCCACTATAGTACAGAAATCTTATAGAGTAAAATCATAGCTGTTACAGCCATCACAGCCATCACCTAAAAGCCCCCCCCAACAAACCCACACGATAAAACGTGAAAGAGTCCTCTATCAACTAACATAAAAATTAAGGATTTCCAAGTGAAGGATACCCCGAGTTGCTGAGTGACCGGAGTTGCTTTCAGTACAACCAACGTGAAAGCCGAAACGCCCTTGCTTCCACATAAAAGTTTCTCTCGCGAGATAATAAAGTTTCGCGGTAGACTGTAAAAAACGGCAGTGAAAGATCCTGGGTTCAAGTCAATATCCCAAGTAAGAAGACCCTGATGTATGTATCGACAGGCCTCTTGTAAGTCTCCACCCGCGAACCTGCGAAACATCATAATTGGAAAGTATAGCATGAATTGCAATGAAACACATCAATCAATTCCCTGCAAATAAAAAGAAGAGCATCGCATTTTCCAGATTCCCCGCCCATATTAAGAAAAAGCCCCTTGAAAGACGCCGGGACTAGACAACAAGATTTACAAACATATACACAACTTTTTCCCCTCCCTATCTGACAACCATTTTCCCTCCATATCAACCACGATAACCCACCATCAATCACACCCCACTACCCGTCAATTCCCCTCACTTCCCATTCTCACCCTCCCCCTCACCCCTCTTAAGCAACCTCTCAATCATCTCCCTCAACTCCCCCACCTCCCCCCTCAACTTCCGAACCTCAATAGTCGCCGCATCCCTCTCCACATCCGGCTTCACAGCAGCAACCTTCTTATTCCAGCCCTCCCCCTCGAAATCCACCTCCCCAGACATCTGCTCCCACTCCTCCACCGTATCATCATCTTCCTCGCCACGCTTGCGATTACTCCTCACACTAATCGCACTCCTAGTCTCAAAATAGGCCGCGATGAACAACAACGGACTGTAAATAACAGCCATAACGTAATCATTCAACTTAGCATATGCTTGCCGTGGCATCCACCATTCGAAGGGGAGGATGAGACAGAAGATTTCAATGAGATTGAGTGGGGCGATGAAGACATTTTCATCGGGGGCGCGGACGAATTGCATGGTCTTTTGGGCGAAGAGGGCCATGTATTCGTCGATGGCGTTGGTGGTGATGTCTTCGTAGGCCGAGTTGTAGAGGGCGATGAGGACGTTGAGGAGGACGACCATGATGAGGAATGTGAAGATGTAGTAGAGGATTATTCCGAAGGGAGGTGCGAAGTTGTCGAAGCCGCTGAAGTCTGGGGAGCCCATGAGGGCGTTGGCCATGGATTGGAGGATGAATCTTGTTGCCTGGTTTGTTGTCAGAAGAGAAGGGGGGATAAATATATTGGGGGAATACTTACATCGGTGTTTGAATCCGCGTTGTCCATTCCGATGAATGCTTGGAGGAATCCTACGACGATTACGAAGAGGAGGGCGAAGAAAATCAGAGACTCCTTCATCATGACCTTTAAGACTACCAACATGGCTCCGAAGAAGCGGATTGAATCGAGATACAGAAGTAATCTCATCCAGAACATTGGCGCCGAGAAAGCTGTTGAAAGTTAGTATACTTCTATTCTACGGGAAAGGCCGACTTACCCAAAAAGTTATAACTCAACTCATTAAAATGACCCCTCCTCTCCTCTCCCACAGGATGTCCAAGAGCAATAATCCTCGTAACCAAACTCGTAGTGAGAAGACCATAAAGAATCAAATTGAACACATTCCAGAACCCAATATAAAACCGTCCAACCTTATAAACCTTGCTGAACTCATCGCACAAGAAGCCCAGCGTGAAAACGTAAAGCACAATCTCGACGAAATCAAGATCTCCTGTAGGATTGACGGTGTTGATAGCTCCGGTGTAGAGACCTAGGTAGATGAGGGAAATGAGGATTTGGGCTGCATTTTGATAGAGTGGTGCGCGCATGCGATCGGGGTGGACGTGGGTCCAGTAACTTGTGTTGTCCTTTTTCTTGTAGTCCACGAATCGAGAGGGATCATTTTCATCTTGGACGAGCCAGCCTCTCCAAAGGTAATTGACGCATTTCTGGTAACCAGAGGATCCTGTAACCCGTAGGGCATGCAAGTCGACAGCTCGTTCGATGACATTGGCCGGGTGTGTACGTTCGCCGTCGAGGATTATGGAGTATCGCTTGAGAAGGATATCTTGGAGGAGGTAATCCTGGCTATCTTCGGTCTCGATACTGGAGTAGTTCGTAAGTTTAAAATCAATATCAAGTCGGCGCGGCGCATAACTTACAGTGCCTTTGCAACAACCTCACAAGCTGTTGCCCGGACATTATGTAAATCGGCATCCCAAAGCTCTAACGTAGCTTGTTTCTTGAACCATCTCTTATTAACCAACAGCGCATAAACCACACAAGCTCCATATTCGTGGCCCCCAGCTTCCTTCGCAGCTTTAATGACCTTGGGTGTGATGATCCTGCTATGCGCACGAGTGATCAAGCTCTCCTCCAATTCACATGGCACACTCTCCTCAATCAGATATCGCAATCGGAGCGCAACCTTCGTGACTTCGGCAGCAGGAATGGCGCTCGGGATACCGTCGTCGTTGTGAACGGGTAGTACTGTTGATACCAACAATTAGCGCTTGGTCTCGTAGTCATGGGAGAACAGCAAGAATTACGGCGGGACATACATCTCCGAGCCTCGTCGGACCAGAAGTGACGATCTTCTCTAATAACAGTAAGAAATCAATAGTTAGCGATCGTGATTCCGACAAAAAGAGAATCGGGTGGTTGGGCGGGGTAGCTCTGGTGTAGCTGTAACTTACGTGCCATCCAGGCCGAACATTCTCCTCCATTGTACCATCTTGATGCGATTGAGAAGACAATTCGCAGACTCGATTGGGAAATGGAAAAAGAAAATAAAAGGAAGGATGAAAATGTTGAAGGAGCTGGCAAACACCAGGTTGGTGTGATGATCGCAAGCTGGACGCGCTTTGTCTTCCTCCCCCACAGCTCAGCTTGATTAACTCGGCCTTGGCAGCGCTGAATGACGTGGGAAGTTGTTACCAGGGGTTCTAGAATCAAGAATTCTCCCAACTACTCCAAGGAAAACTCACGATATCCACTCTAGAACTACTTACCATCTGAATATAATGTAGTCTATTATGAAAGCGAAATCAAACAAGTATTGAAAATACGATATTCCATCTTTTCAACAATGCATTAACTGTGAGGAGTAGGATTCTAATAAAACAAATCTATTCAGTCATCTAATAGTCGGTCACCCTTCCCCGTCGCTTCGCTAGGGGTCGGTGGAAGCAAGTGTCGGGTGTAAGCAAGTGTCGGGTCCCGATAAAGTACCGTAGATTAGCTCCCCCACCTAAATCACACCAACACCACACACGTTATCCTAGTGACCAGAATGGAGGCTATTCCCAGTAGTCCTCCCCCTCTTCATCAACCCTCAAAAGCTGAAAAGAAGGAGCGTGTGCGCCATGCGGTGGAGTGGGTACAAGAGCAAGGAG
>LKTO01000234.1:0-74271 GCA_001399465.1 Hymenoscyphus scutula
GTTGTTAGGGATGAGGTTAGGTTTTTGAAGGGGGGGGAGAAGGTGGATGAGGAGACGGAGATGGCGAGGTTGATGGATGAGAAGGTTTTATCTGGGGAGGGGGTTGTTGAGGGGGCTTGAGGAGAGTGAGGATTGGGGATTGAGGGGGGCTTGCTGCAAGTGATTAGGCAGGTTGGTTGATGGAGGGAGGGAGTTGAAGAACTGTTTGGTGTAATATCTCGCTCGAACGGTGGCTCCTTGTTTTATAGTGCGGTATTCGAGGTACTTCTTATTTAGAAGACTTGGAAATCCCAGCTTCGTGAAGATCATAACTGTATATAAATGTATAAAAACTACTTAATGTCTTATCGCAGTCTCACGACCCGGATACGGAAAGGCTCGCCATTTAATCCGTATCTCGAAAACCTTTGCAAAAATTGAAAGTGGTCCATAAGTATTCTACTGAAATGGATCTATCCCGGAGTTGCTCAAGTACCTTCATCCCCATGGAGTAAAGTAGAGCACTGTATATCCCTATACTTCACCCGCGTAATCTCCATCTCAAATTCCCATCATTAAATACACCTAACAGAATCTCTCATCTTAAGGATTCATATATTTTAGTATACTTGACTATTTTGTAATATATATATTGTAGTTATTAGTTTAAATTAATATTTATAATTAGAATTAGATTAAATTTTAACCCTTACTAATAGCCTAATTAATTCTTTTTCGATAATTTTATTTTCTTACTTAAGTTTAATTTTAGATAAGAAATAAGAAATATATTATATTATATTTATAGTATTTAAGCTTCTATTTTTTTAACTAATTTTTTTTAAAGATATATAATCTATTAATTAAAAATAAGTAGTAATAATTAGTATTCTAAAGTTAAAGATTAAAAAAAACTGAGTTAGAGATAATAAATAATTATGAAAGTAGATAGATAACTTCTTTTTTTGATCTTATCTAGACTAGTAACTACTAAATTTACTTAATAAACTCGATTCTAGAGCTAGAATAATACTTAGACAGCTATATAAGCTACTCTCTAAATATATTTTTTATAATTATATTATTTTCGCGATTATAAGAAGAGAGAGAGAGAGAGAGAGAAGAAGTTATAAGATTAAGAGTAGTAGAACTATAGTAGTCTAGGCTAAAAACTATTAAATTTGTAAAAGAGTTGACTAAAGCTTCAAAGTTACACTAGAGAAAAATAAAAATACTAGCTAAATACCTTACTAAGTGTATTCTTAGTAAGAGAATGTCTCCACGTTCTACTTTACCCACACCTACTTAAAATACACCCTGTGAGGGAACGATTAGAAGTACCCTCGCAAAGAAGATCCAAATAAACAAGACCCAAAACCACCCTCCCACAACCTAATTTTCCAGGATGCTTTTCCTTGATGCTTTTATTACCCCGCTATTAGGATCAGTCGAGGCAAAGTGCGGATGCAGAAGCAGATTGTGGACCAGAGGATGAGGATTCGCCTCTCGAGTCTCTACCACGTGCGATGACGAAGAAAATGTGAAGACTCTGTGCTGCAACCTGAGAAATTTTTCGGTTTTCCCTGCACTGCTGCACTGCTGCACGTAGGAAAAGATTGTAATGGAGGGTTGTATTACTGGACTGCCGATGCTAAGCTTGATCTAAAGGAGACGAGTAGTCTTTGTACTGCTAAGTTTATTAGTTCTAGTTCGAGTAGTTCGTCTACTAGCGAATTGGCTTTTCTACTTGAAAAGTCGACTCGCTAATCCAAGGATTCTGAGTGGTCCGCGGAGAGTCCAAGTAGATGCCGACTTCGTTGCGTCACCTATTTAGCTCTTGAATCTGGCAACAAAGAGAGACTGTGGGCGCCGGTCCCGGACAGTTTTGATACCAGTGACTGCCAGAAAAATTTATTAATGCAAGACTACCAAAAATGCCCCACTTGGAGGTGTGTTGTGATGCTGTGATTGGGTGGATTTGTTGGTGGTACCTGCCCCCGCTTCCCAGCTAGTTTTCCTTGACCAGTGACGGCCTCTTGACGGCTCATCACCCAAACGCTTAGGTTCCTCCACTCATCTGCATGTCGAAAAAGTCCCCTCCATCTCCATCTTGCCTTGCCTCCTCTCTTCCTACCTCTACCATCATAACCACCACAATCCAAACTCCATCCTCAAAACCCTCAAGAGCAGATCCAGCCGCGCGTATGACTGGTCGTCCGTCGGTTTTCACGTCCCAGGTATGTTCAGTTCCGTCTATCAATGGCTTCTTTTCTCTTTCACAATCCCCTTGACTCATGCCCGCCCCGTTCCTTATCTCGAGCTGCTATCCCGAACTTTGATTTGCAAAACGTCACAATTCAGCTTGTATCGTCGAGAAATCTTTCTCCATCGCTCCAATTGCTCGAATAGTCTCTCCCTTCAGTCATTACATCAAAAAGATTACATTCCTTTGCTAACACCACGATAGGATTATATTTCAGGTACTTTTTCCCCACCATCCGCTCCATACCTTAGCACACCGCCATATTAACCCACGAACCTGTAGATCACATCTGGAAAGCTTCAGTGAACTGAAAAGAGCTTCTCCAACCCATACCGCCCTTTTAAACCTCTCGATACCTATTCGAAAAAAATACCCGACATCATGTTCCAACGATTCGTCAAGGCTGGGGCTTTCAAACCCGCAACTGGCATCATGCGTGCTCGCGTGGCCCAACAAACCCGATTCCTGGCAACAGTAGAGGGAAGCGTTGGTCGTACTATGCCCGTCACCCGTCCCAAGGCTACTCCAATCTCGCACGATCGTGCTACCTTCACAATCAGGGTATGGGCATATTCGGTGGTATGATGAGAGGAAATTTGGCTGATGTGAATCATAGGATGGACCAGTCTTCCACGGAAAGTCTTTCGGAGCCAAGTCCAACATTTCTGGAGAAGCCGTCTTTACCACCTCTCTTGTCGGATACCCCGAGTCCATGACCGATCCTTCCTACCGTGGTCAAATTCTCGTCTTCACCCAACCCCTCATCGGCAACTACGGTGTCCCTTCCTCCGCCCGCGACGATCACGGACTCCTCAAGTACTTTGAATCTCCAAACATTCAATGCACTGGTGTCGTCGTTGCAGATTATGCCGAGAAATATAGTCACTGGACTGCCGTTGAGAGTTTGGCTAGTTGGTGTGCTCGTGAGGGTGTGCCCGCAATTTCAGGAGTTGATACTCGTGCCATTGTTACATTCTTGCGAGAAGAGGGTTCTTCTTTGGCCCGAATCACCATTGGAGAGGAGTATGATGCCGATCAGGATGAGGCTTTCATTGATCCCGAGCAAATCAACTTGGTCAAGAAAGTTAGCACCAAGGCACCATTCCACGTCAGCTCCCAAACCGGAGACATGCACGTCGCAGTCATTGATTGTGGTGTCAAGGAGAACATCTTGAGAAGTTTGGTCAGCCGTGGTGCCAGTGTCACCGTATTCCCATACGATTTCCCTATCCATAAGGTTGCTCATCACTTTGACGGTGTTTTCATCTCTAACGGACCTGGTGACCCAACTCACTGCCAAGATACCGTCTACCACTTGACCCGATTGATGGAGACTTCTCAAATCCCAATTTTCGGTATCTGTCTTGGACATCAATTGCTCGCTCTCGCATCTGGTGCCCGAACCATCAAGCTCAAGTATGGTAACCGTGCCCACAACATTCCAGCTTTGGATTTGACCACCGGTCAATGCCACATTACCAGTCAAAACCACGGTTATGCTGTTGATACTCCTACCCTTCCGGAGGAGTTCAAGGAGTACTTTGTTAACCTTAACGATGGCTCAAACGAAGGTATGTTAATTTCAACCATTTTTCAATAAAATAATAGTACTCATTTTAAAACAGGCATGATCCATAAGACTCGACCAATCTTCTCAACTCAATTCCACCCAGAAGCCAAGGGAGGGCCAATGGACTCGTCCTACCTCTTCGACATGTATGTCGACAACGTCAAGGCATACAAGGCTACCCAGAGTGTTCACGGATCGGGCAAGGATAACCGACCATCGCCTCTTCTCGCTGATATCCTCTCCAAGGAGCGTGTTGGTGTTGAGCCTGCCCAGCCTGCTGAGAACTTGGCTCAGGCTGCTCTTGCTCAACAAGCTGCTGCTGCGTAAATAGGTTGATTGATGGCTTGGCAGGGATTTGCGTGTGTCTAATTGAGGGGATTTTGCATTGGCGTTAGTGGCTCTGCTTGGGATGGTCATTGAGGATATGATGATATTTGTAACTTTTTGGGGGGTTTTTCCTCTATTTCTTTTGTATGAGAGGAGGGAAAAAGTGGTGAGGTGAAGTTGATTAAAATGAAACCTTTTTTTTTTTGAATTAGGAGTTTTGATGTGAAGTCGTGTTTTCGTGAAGAAGCCTATGTTTTTGAAGAGGATTCGTACGATCATTGATTAGGTGTAAGTGGGAAGAATGAAGGGGGGGGGAAGAGGGTTGGTGATGGGGGATGAGCTAGCTGGTAAGGGATAAGCTATTGAAAGGGGATAAGGTATAAAAAAGGGGTAAGCTATCAAAGAGGGGTGCGATATTTAAGAGGTGTGAGGTGTTAAAGAGTGATAAGCTATTAAGAAGAGATAAGCTACAACAGATTCTAGACTTCTGAATTTCAGACCCCAAAAAGGGAGACATATAGGTCAGCTGTTGAATGGCGGATAAGCTAGTAAAGGATAGGTAAGCTGGGGAAGAATAGGTAAGTAAGCTAGATATTCTCATAACATAGTTGAAAAGTATCTAGATAGAATACTTTTCCTTTTTTAGAGGTGCTCTGGAAAGGGAGTCGGGGAAGGGGTATAAGTGGGTTGAGAGGGGGTATTAAGTTAGTAACTTATTGATAGTACTACAAAAAAAACTAGTATTCTTAAAATCTGTTAGTTTATGTGATATATTTATATACTAGGGTGTAATTTAATAGAAGAGAGTGGTGGATGGAAGGAAGGAGAAGGAGAAGGAGATAGAAGCTTTAAGAGATGAAATGGGGGTTGGTAGGTAGGTAGATAGATAGATACTTATATTTTTTTATTTAAGATAGAGGTTTAGTTCTTGAGAGTATAATAAGTATAAGGTGATATAATATGATTTAATATGAAGACCTAGGAAGAGAGGAGGAAGGGGAGGAGGAAGGGGTGAGGTTATTGAGGTAAATTTTATTTATTTAATTTTTTATTTTAGGGTGGAATGAGTTGTTTGTATACTGGATGATAAGTTGGGTTACCTGGTACAGTGAGATGAGTCGTTTATTAGGAGGAGAAGACCTGTATTATGACTTGGTTACTAGTTGTGAAGTTGTAAGATTAGGTGTTTGGGGGAGAGGGGAAGAGGGAAAGAGGGGAAGAGGGGAAGAAAGACTGAGGAGTGGGATTAATCTTTTTGGGTTTTCAAATGTAATGAGAAGCATGGGGAAATGAATGGCAGGGGTTTGAAATACGAGAGATAGATAGATTTACCTTTGACTTTGGTGAGATTATGGGATGGTGTTGAGAGGATGGTATTTGGATGATTGTCTGGTGGAACTTTGATTTGTTGGGGAGCGTGGCTTTCTTTTAACTTATTTGGGCTGGTGAGAGGCAAAGTTACTTGCTTTTGTATCAATTTTTACTTTGATAGGGCCATTGAAGGTCTAACAAGAGAGAAGAGAAGATCTTGAAGGGATAGCTGGAGGCATGACTGCATTTTGGATTTGTGAATTTGTGGCAATTCAGAGGGTAGGTTAATACCGGCTTCACCTTCACGAGATGGCTATAACCAGTAAGCGAAAGGGCCCCAATGAATCTTAATTCAGAACTAGTTCAAGTATTACAGTATCATGTGGGACAATTATCTTGCTACTGAATTGACTAACGCGCACTCACTGCCATCACTTCCCTATTCTCGCTAAGCGCGCCGCAGATTTGTTGATTCACGCGTTTTTTACTACGGGCGGGACACCAGCCACCGACCAGTGGTCAAAAGCTTTCACAAATTCACCTTTGAATTGAGAACAACATCCTTGCCAGACTGCGCTAGCGTGGCTCTCAGAAGCTGGCCTTGAAAAGACTTATAAGCTTCTTTTGGGTAATCATCATCTCTTCAGATCTCTACACATACATCGTCCACCACAACAAAATTCAGAACGATATACACCACAAATCCCAGCCTAAGACCAAGGACATCGATATTAGAGCATACACAGCTCTGTTTCCCACACTTGTATCCTGGATCTCCAGTTTACACACATCAAGATGAAGAGTCTACTCGACTTGATCCACCCACGTCGGCGCGCGAAGTCCAACTCTTCGAAGGCAAGCAGCCCACCATCGTCCCCAAAGCCGACAACCCCATCGCACATCAGAAAAGTATCCGATGAAATCAAAGACAAGATGTTCTCCCCCTTTTCCAAGTTATTCGGTCCACGAACTCCGACGCCAGCAAGTCAAGACAAGCAGCCATCAACACCTACAGAGGAGTCGAGATTCAAGACACGACCTAGAGCACCTGGTGGTCCATTAAGTTCACACCCTGTCACTGAGAATGACATTCCGATCTGGGCTCGCAAAGGCAACAAAGAGGCTAAGAACAACGCGACGGTCCAGAAACAAGTTGACGACAGCGATGCAGAAGGTTATGAAGCCGATCTCTCCGATACCGACGGCTCTCCACGTCTCCCAAAGATTGCTAAGATCGGACGACTTAGTCTCGTTTTGCGGGATAATACTGTCTTACAAGCTCCCGACGACGAAGATGAGATTAAGGGGTTCGAAATTCGAAAGCGCGCTGCATCTGCTGGAGGACCGCGTACACTTGAACTCTCACCTTCTAGACCTTCCAATTCAAGAAAGGAAGTCGGATTCAACAGACTTACGAGAGCGAGCACTTACGACTTCGGTACGAAGCCATCACTTTATGATTCTCAGTTCTTCACGTCCGAGAACGGCGAGAGTGAACATAGTGTGCCTGAGTTTCCTCTTCAAATTGCTACTCCAACCGCTAAACCACTTCATCCCCCCGCGATTGCAACATCACCTGCAGCTCCCTCTCGGGTCTCTCCATTGTCATCTCAAGACTCGGATGCTGCACAAAGACCATTCACGCCATTGAATGCAGAGGCGAGATATCGAGCTACTCTATTGGTAAATCAATCGACTCAAACTCTATCCACTCTACAAAGTATCTACTCGACTCAGACTCTATCTACCGAACTAAACACACACTACACACAAACCCCCTCCCCCACACCCTATAATCACCCCACACCAACCTCATCCTCACCCTCGAGCCAAGAACCGAAGCAAGAGTCAAATCCAGACAAAAAATTCGAGGAAAAAAGAATCGTCGTAGGAATCTCCGGTATCTCAGGATCCGGAAAATCCACCCTCGCTTACCTCCTGAATGAAATCTTCAACCCTGAGACGAAAGAGGAGAAGGACTCGGGAGTCAGACCTCAGAGAATCATTACGCAGGATGATTTCTTTAAACCAAAGGAGTCTTGCCCTACTACCACTTTTACTATTGGGGAGGGGGAGAAGGAGTTCATGGAGAGGTCGCTGCGGTGTGATGATTTGGGGTTGTATTCTGTTGCGGAACCTACTTTGGAGGAGGTGCGTGGTGAGTGGCGTGAGGAGATTCGTGAGGAGATGGAGGAGAGTGATGATGAAGGTGAGGAGGAGGATGAGGAGAGTGATGATGAGGATGAGGAGGAGGATGAGGACGAGGATGAGGAGGAGGATGAGGAGGCTGAAGGGGATGATGAGGAGAATGAAGACGAGGAAGAGAGCGGAGAACAGTGCAAATACGGAAAGACATGGCGGGTCACGGAGGTAGTCCACGAGACAGTCTCACACAAAGTCACATGGCAAGTTACAGGTCCCGATACGGATGCACCTGGAGCTTTTGATTTCGAGGCATTGGAGAAGGCTGTTAGACATCTAAAGGAGATCGGAGAGGTCTGTTCGGATTCAGAGCGGACTCGAAGAGAACGAAAGTTGGGCGTCGTCGAGAGCACTGGCGAGGGTATATTTGGATCTTCAAAGAAGAGGGACGCCAGAAAGCGAAGTGCAAGTGACGCAGGATTGGAGAACGGAAACGCAAGCGAGGTAACACCACGACCAAAAGTCCAACACGTCGACAACATCCCATATCTGCACTCCAAATACGGCGACTTGATTCTTGAACTCCGTCAACGAGCTCAAAAGTTCTTCTCAAACTCGAGTCAGAAGGTTAGATTCGTTTTCGTTGAGGGAATGTTATTATACACCGACCCATCCTCTTCCCCTAGTCATCGCACACAACTTCAATCACACTTCGATATCTCTCTCTTCCTTCCAACTTTCATCCCCACTGCAAAGGCTCGTCGTTTATCCAGCCCGGTGTACACACTAGTTAAGCGCCCTGGACAGATGTGGAAGACCGAGGGATATTTTGATGGTGTTGTAACGAAGAATTATTCGAAGGAACACAGATGGTTGCTCGATCCACTTGAAAAGGGTGGTTTGGATGCGGCACGTGGTATGCGTATTGGGGGAATTTCGGTGAGAGGCATTGCGGATTGGAAGGTTGATGAGGGTGTTCGCAATGCTGTACAAACTATTATGTACGAGGCAATGAGCGGGAATATTTAGGTCGCTGTAGACAATGGGGATGGGTGGATGTATGAGTAAAAAAGTGGACTTGGGGTACATATTTGGGAGGACAAGATTGTAGTATGGGACTGAGCAGTCTTTTCTTCCTTTTTCTGTTTGTAGAGTGTAGAGAATTTCAATATTGATAGTATGAAATTTCTTGGCCTCGGTGCCTCTTTGAGTTCGTGATATTTGTGATATTGAAGGCATGTGCTCACAGCGGGAAGAGCCAAGGACCTTCCTAGGTAAGAATTAATTGATTCCGTCCACACTGCATACCTCAACAGCAACTCTAAAAGTGGTGCCTTCACCCTATGAAATTCGCGAAGTCACCCAAAACCTGAATGGAGTAGAGTAGCACCTAGAAATTGAATTGACTTGGTAGATAGGCACGACACTGAGGTACATTACGGGTCATAGTGAAGTGAGTGATACTGTTCCGGCCGAGCATCATCTTATGTCAGGTTATACGAAAGCGAAGTGTGATTGGACGATTCCCTGAATACAACCGACTTTTACGTCAAGTTGTAATTGCACGTCAATCAGAAGCCGAGGCATTCACTTATCCTCCTAAGCACTGTGTATAAATTCTCCTAATCTCGTTGTAGAGACTGACATCTTTACATCCAGGTCATCATCAAAAGACACAACGCAACAAAACAAAACAAACAAAACCATTAAAATGCTATTCTCAACACTCGATGGAATAGCCCTCATCACAGGTGTAAGTAGTATCGAACTCTTCAATTCATAGCTAACCTGAAAACAGGCCGGCTCTGGAATCGGCGAAGAAACAGGTTACGCATTCGCACAAGCCGGAGCTCTGGGAATAATTTTCGCAGACCTAAATTACTCCTCGGCCCTCGAAAAGGCAGAGAAGAGCAAGTCCCTGCAACGAACCCCAAGTATCGCGCTGTCGCGATTGAAGTCGATGTTTCTGAACCCGAGAGCGTTCAGAAGATGGTGAATTTTGCGGTGAAGGAGTTTGGCAGGATTGATTTTTGTGTTAACAGCGCGGGGGTAAGTACATGAATTCATACTCAATAAGGGGGGGGTGGAAATGAAAAAGGGCTAATTCGTTGGGCCGTGGATAGATTAGTGCCACCTCCCTAGCACCAACTCATTTACTTGATCTCAACAACTTCGACAAGATTCTCAAAGTCAACACCAGAGGGGTGATGCTCTGTATCCGAGCCGTAAGTAAAGTAATGATGCAGCAAGAACCGAGGATGCATAAAGGCAGACACGGAGAAGAAAGAAGTCTAGGACGGGGCTCTATTGTCAACATTGGGAGCTTGAACTCGTATATTGCTGCGCAGGGTATGACTGCTTACGTTGCTTCGAAACATGCAGTTTTGGGCATCACGAAGGTTGCTGGTGAGTCGCCCCCCACTAGTGTGACAGAAATGGAGAGGCGCTAATAGCTGAAAGCGATGGATTTGGCAAAGTATGGAGTGAGAGTCAATGCTCTCTGTCCTTCTTGGGTTGCTACTCCAATGTTGGACGTGGACGTGAACAAATGGCCTAGGTTGAAGGAGGTGGTTAAGCAAACAACGCCGATGGGACGAGCGGCTTTACCGGAGGAGATTTCTGATGTTGCGGTGTTCTTGTGTAGTCTTTCTGCAAGTTATATTAGTGGGACTGGGATGATTATTGATGGTAGTGGGTCAGTGGGGGCATCTTCTCGTCTGTGAGTGGAACATGCTAGTGTGTTCTTTATTTTCAGTCTTGGGTATTATCGAGAAGAAAAATGAATCGCCTCTTGAAAATGTTTCATATATCCCTGAAACATGAAATCACTTCTACAGTTGGTAAGTTACCTAGTAAAGGATCCTACCTATGGCCATATCTCTTCCTAGGCGAGTATTTCTTTAAAATATACAAATTTTATTTGATAATGTCTATAACTTGAAAGGACTAGTCTTTAACTTTTCGGAACCTTCATAACTAATACTCTCAATAGCTAGGTAGTAATGGCGGTGCGGCAAAGTTGTTATATGACCAAGAAGAGAAAGCTTCGCGGTGGACCATAGAAAATGCAATGAAAACTAGCTGTCCTAAACTCAAACAACAGGCACTTTGGTATTATTGAACTTGAATATTTTAAATACCCAGAAGCGGATTATCTTAAGAAACAATCCAGGTGTATGTGGCGATATACGTCATCCAGCTTCATCTTACCTCCAATCCCTAATCCTTCCCTGCCCCGAGAAAACACTGTTCATAATTTCAAGAAATGATTGCCTAAACACGAATTTGCTTTTTCTGCCACATAAGAATTGAAGAAGGTATCTGTGCAGCAGCAAACGCGATCAAGATCCTAAACTGCAAATTATAGCCCCCAGCAAAGATACCTCTGATCCGATCTTGGGTTTCGATGTCGAAGCTGGAGATAGTTGCCACTGACTTCAGGAGATATTCTCGTTGGTCTAGAGTCAAGAACACGTTCAAACGGGATTGCACATATCCTTTGTATGCAGCTGTTACTACCGCCAACCCAATAACACCTCCCATGACTCGAAATTGAGCTATCGAGCCTAGAGAAACGGCTTTTCATAGTATCTTATTAGCGAAAGTCTACTATGAAGAGGGGTGAAGGATTTTCTTACATTGATCTCGCTGTTCTTTGACAGAAAAGGGTGTCATTAAAACCAAGGTGGAGATATTGATACCCACCCCGAAGCCAGCAATGATCTGGTATCCATATTGGGCATTCGCTTCTTTTCCGGTCAAGGGTAATGTAGACAGGAGTGCAAAGCCAATGACCTGCAAGCAGGAAGCTCCTATAACGATATACAGAGGAGGGATTTTGAATTTTCCAGCCACTGTTGCACTAATCACGGACCCGAACGGGGCTGCTAGCGTGAAAGGGATAAGACGAATCCCTGCACTTAGTGCTGAGGCATTGTTGATGACCTGAAATCGTTGGGGGAGTTGAAAGATGGTTACGAACCATGGAGCTCCGAGGAAAAGTGCGTTTCTTTAGGAACATAAGAACCCGGTTAGAAATGATCACCTTATATCTCCTGCTGGAGGGAGGGGTTCCACTTACAGCACCATACCAATCCATACACGACTTGTCATGAGTCTCCAGGGAAAAACCGGCTCACTGGTCCCAGACCTCAAAGTATTAATACGCTCCCACAAAACAAAGAAGATCCATGAAACCCCAGAAATAGTGAGGAGAGAAATCACGAAAGCCGACTTCCATTCATAATCCCGCCCAGCTCCTTCAAGAGTGACGACAAGAAATGTTGTACCGACAAGAAGTAACCCAGCACCAAGGAAGTCTACCCTCAACAAGGTCTCTTTGGTCATCAATGCCCGAAGTCCTCGATATGGGAGAGTTGATCGGCCCTGGTATGGAAAGTCTGCTGGCATACAGAAGAAGACTGCTGCTATACATAAGACTCCGATTGGAACGCTATGTATCTCGTCAGCCATCAGAACAATACTAAGGGAGAAAGTTTGTCAACTTCAAAAAAAAAGCCCATCGCCAGGTACCGGACTTGTTGAGTGCTCCACCAATGATTGGCCCAAACAGAAGAGACAACGAGAATACCACTGATATTCCACTTGTATATTTGGCATACGATTCTTTTGGCACAAGTTCGATGAAAACAATCGTCGCAAGGGCATAATTTCCACCTCCGCCGAGACCCTGGAAGGCTCGCAGCACGATTCTGCAAAGACTTAGTTAGCTCGATTTCTGGTCCAGATAATACTGGAAATGCTTACAGTTGTGTTATACTCTGTGAGGCCCCGCATGCTCCGGAGAAAGCTGTGAAGATAACCAGAGCCGCGAGGGCAATTGGCTTTCTTCCCAAAATATCGCTAAGTTTTGCCCAAATGATGATCATACCTGTCGATGTGAGCACCATGCATTGAAATCTGGGTTTGCAAGACTTACTGACATAGCCAAGCATGTATCCGGAAATGATCCAGCTACTCTGGTCGAAGGAGTGCAAGTCGTTAGTGATCGAGATTAATGAAGTCGTTACAATAGGAATTTCGAGGTTCGTAAGGAAGAGTGATATGCAAAACCTGAGCATATTAGCAGAAGAAAGTAGGACTGGATTGAAAAGAAGATACGCACGCTGTGGTGATAAAATGCAACTTCAATCCTTCAAGGTAAATTGGAGCCTCGTTGGTTTCGCTGGTGCCACTCAAGGAACGCTGCTTTTCTTCTTCCTGATTGCCTTGGGGGGCTTCCCACCCACTTTCTTGACCCTTTTCATGATTGTATAGTTCGGAGGTTGAGAAATGATTCGTTTTGCTAGTAGTGGCCTCGAAATCGCCAGTTTGCGGGACAGTTACACTGACGTTTGAAGCCATTGATAAAATCGTATAAGAAATCTTCACAGAAGCTCAAGAGACAACAAACCAACGCCGGCCAAATGATCGCCCTGAGAGTAGTCGGCGCTAGGAGTACTTATAGATGATGTTTGGCTTACGAGGTTTGATATTCTGCAGATGAGTGGCTGGCTCGTATGCCTCCTTATCAAAGTTGTCATCTTGACAACGCCACGAAAGCCTCTATTAAGCTTAAATTTTCTCGCAGGTTTTATACCGTGGTACATCGACTTATAGGAGTACGTGTAAAACAGTGTTTTTAGTCAGCGAGGGAATAGAAATAAATCCACTTCAGGTGGGCCTTTTATGTATACTCGTACTACTAGATGGTCGCAAATTGGAATCTCTATTCAAATATTTCGTCTCAACGCAATGGGATAAGTATGGAACTGCATTAACATTAGCTGCATGTACTGGAGACTGGTACGTTCGTTTTGGAGACAAATTAGACTTGAAGAGATATTCGTTTCATTTTCTTAACTAACCTTAGTCGCAGGACACACCCACGAGCTGAAGCTGTATAATTTTGTTGTCTCAATCCGCCAACCTTTTCGCCAAAGATAAATTGACAGCACTGTAAGGTTACTGGATAGCCTATGCGCTTCTGCAACCGAAGCAACCGAAGCAACCTCTACTACAGCTATCATGGCCACCATGGTAGAAAGAGGGGTTGATGTCGAGACTACAAACCCAGGACCTGGATTCACACAACTGCACTACGCACCTGAGAAACAACTACCCGACATCACAAAGTTCCTCCTATCAACGGGAGCGTTCGTAAAATCTTAAAGTACACACAATCGTACCTGATTAAACCTCCCATTTTATTGGGAGGGTCGAAAGATGGGAGTTACCTGGAAGCACATCGTCTGTGAGGTCGAGCCCTAGTCAAGAGAAAGAACGAGCATTTGATAGTGAACTCATCGCTGACGGAAGGCGTTCAACAAGTCCGAGGAGTCCAAGGCGCATCATGTTGGAGAGGTCCTGACTTACAAGAATGCAGCGATATCAGAGTATTATATTCATACGAGACGCTTGTTCTTTCTATCACCGTCGCATTTGGTAGGGAGAAAAGAAGATGGCTGGTGAGAGAAGGGCAGCCGATATCGGGATTGCTGGTCCCGATCAAAGGCCGGTCTCGAAATAGCTTCTCAAACAATTTCACACCCAACATACTCCCTTACCAGAAAAGAAGTGTCCTTTTCTGCCTCCTTCTAAATGCTTCTTCTTACTGGCATTTCGATTCAAAACGTTCATTTCAGCTGTTTTGGAGTCGGTATGGCGTCGGTCAAGGACAATATCTTGAGCCGATCGAGCTGTGATATTAGGGACAGAATCCAGACGATCTATTTTTCTTCCATGCAAGTACGAAGTATTTTTCATTGGCCAACAAACAATCTCAGTGACTGCGTAGGATTCTGTGTAGCAACGCAACGCAACCGGTGGTCGAATCAGACGAGTTGTGGATTACTTGGTGTGGTCAATTACAGTCTCATTGAGCAAGGGTAGACATAAGCAGCTCCGTGGTGTCCAAAGTCTTCTCCAGAATGCATACCGAAAGTCAACTCGGATCCCACATTCTCCTCCAATGGGATCATGGAACCGAAGTTTGGTATCATACTCAGTGCTGACAATACATCATAAGCAAGAGACCAGCCAGCCACCATGACATGCATGCGGCATGGAACTAGAAAGAGGCGTCTCAGACTCAAAATTGGAGCCGCGAGCGTTGCTATGTGATAATGCCCGACCGACATCGTCATCATCGAATCTCGAAACTCACAGCAGCTGGGAGACTTGATATCAGCCATCTGTCGATATGAATTTCTCCATCTAAAGTACCAACCAATATTGCCGAATCCTAACTCTTCAAAAATGGCTTCAGCGGCAGAAAAACTGCAGGATTTACTTGAGGGTCCAGCTTTAGAGCCTCCACCGGGAACTGTGTCAAACTTTGTCGACCCTTTTACCCTCAGAAGGGAGACTCTCATTGTTGGATGTGTATTTTTCATCATTTCAACTATATCTGTTCTCATTCGTTTTTATACTCAAGTCCGGATTAACAAGAAGCTACGTCTGGAGGACTGTAAGTCAACAGCCAAGCGGTAAACTAGGAGGCTTCTGCTGACGACCACTAGATTTATGTTTCTTAGCTTGGGTAGAAAATCCCCTTTCCCATCATAAATTAGAGAGTTAATGTAAGAAGGCCACATATGTTGCAGCAAATTTTCCGTTCATATATGGGACAGACCCTGGTGGTGTCCGACACCAGTGGAACGTTCGTTTCAAAGACCTCCAAGACTTTCTATTCGTAAGATCTCTTTTTCTCTGTCTCCAAACATACTTGCTCTTAATCTGACTCATGATCAGAATCTGCACGTTGGTTCTGTCATATACTGTTGCGTCATACTTCCTATCAAAATATCGGTTTTGGTTCAATACATTCGAATCTTCAGTCCATCGGAACGACAATGGTTCTACTGGTCTTGCCATGCTCTCATATGGTTGAACTTTCTTCTCTATACGATCCTCTTCTTTATCGAAATCTTCCCTTGCAACCCGAGGGCGAAAGCATGGGATCCTCTGATCACAACCGGGAAATGTTTAGATCTTATGACGATAAACGTCGTTTCTTCAGCTCTGAATGTCGTTTCTGACTTTATCATCCTACTCTTACCGCAAAGAATTATTTGGAACCTTCAACTGAGCGTTAAGAAGAGACTTGGTATTTCCCTTGTCTTTGCAACAGCACTGTTGTGAGTACACAATACTTTGAACTTGGACAACGCTAAAATATTTCACAGAGCTTGTATTAGTGCAGCTCTACGTCTCTACTACGCCAACATTTTGGCACACAGCAAAGATATCACCTGGTATACGAGTCTGATGGGACTCTGCGTCCTCCCCGAACTCTCCCTCGGAATCGTCATAGCCTGTCTCCCAACTTTCCCGAAATTCTTCAAGAGCCTGCAAAAACCAGCAATCTTCACAAAAATAAGCACCTTCCTCTACCGATCTCTTCGATTCTTTCGATTCCCCAATTTTAATGTTTCAAGTTGGCATCCCGTCGAGGTTTCCACGCCAGCGAAGAAAGATCCATCTCTACGAATTACGTCGAGATTAGATACCTACGATCGACTATCCGAAGGACAAGAAATGCAATCCACGCCCCCAAAACCAGACGCGAATAGTCTGACTGGCGAAGAAGAGGTCTTGGAAGGTATGGGTCCGATGATGGGGGGAAGGATATTGAGGACTACGCATGTTACTTCTGTTTCGATGCCTCAGAGACAGGGGACTTCTTCTTTGGGGGATACGCCGTGGGTGAGGAATCATTGTTACCATGTATCAGTTGAGAGGGGTTCTTCGTAGGAGTGAGTTATGGGTTTTGGTGGTTCTTTGTGGAGTTTACGGTGCATGTTCGAATTATTTGATGGGGGGGTTTGGGGACTTCAATGGGCCATCAGGAAGAAAGGAGTCTGGCGCACCCATGGACTGGAAGATATCACTTGGTTTTGGGGAAAAGGAAAAATAGGAATCTTTCGAGCTCAAAGTTGAAGGTCAACTGGATTGGGATAAAGAAGCTTGCTAGGAAAAGAGAAGATTTGAGAATTATTTCGCCTCTCGAAAATACTTCCATGAGCATTCCAATGACGGCGTAGGATTCAGAAAAGAGCGGTGATGACATGCATATTCCGTAACATCACAGGCATCAACCCATGTCATCGGAAACCGAAAAGAGGAAATGGAACTTACCGTGATCATCTTTTCACGCGCATTATTTCCGTATTCTGCGACCCGAAGACACCAAAATGGACTCGAAAGAGGGAACGGTGGTACAGTTAAAAGGCCCGTTAAACTTTTCAAGTGTCCTACTAGGCCGGGGGGAATGAAGTTAATAACAGCCACCCGACCTCACGTATGCTGATATCACATGATATCCCTCACTTACCTCTGGACTGTTGAGGTCCAATTTTGCTTTCTCCTGCTTTTACAGATTCGTCGTCGAAGTCGATACCCCAGCAAGTGCTGTGGAATGGGGACCTATTGTTGTAAATCTTCATTATTGACTGAATAGGAGTATGGCTCAGTGAGTTGCTACACCTGTGGGATGTTGAACAATGTTGGAAGTGCGAATGTACCCAGCATTTGAACATTCACAACGCTGTCATGACTGAATCATTTTTTTAGGTCAGTGTGAGTTAGAAAGACTGTTTTCTTGACATTACTTCCTTTTGAATTTCGACACAAGTTCCAATACTTACAAAACCTCAAAACCTCCAACGCTTCATTCAGAACACATAAAATATGCACCAACGCGCCGCAACAATGCTTCAAATTATCACCATCCTCTTCAGCCTCGCGATACTAGCCTCTGGATCACTGGGTTCTCAACAACAACCACGAGGCAAGTGCAATGGTCCAATAAAGGGGTACTGCAGAGTGGCATACCACGCGTGGGATGACGGAAAACCAATGAACTTTCCGCATGGGATCGCAACTGCCATCGACTTGATATCCACCAGGAACCCCCACCGGCTCCCAAAACGAAAGTCACACTCCAGCTCGAACCCCCGTACAAATCATTGGTCGTGGAGGTATGAAGTAGCTACTTCATGAACCCAAAAGTCACATATGACGGCAAGGGTGCGGGAATAGTCTTCGGTTTGGATATGAGTATGGGTGGCCTACTTGGATGCGAGAGGAAGGGGGTGCCTCCTCAATGGTGTAGTACTGACTTCGAGTGTTAACATCCTGGCGATGTTTTCCCCTCTCTATATCATTTCTGGATTAAAACAATTATCTTTCTAGCAATGTTACAGTGTACAGATAATACACATTGCTTTCAAGCTGCTTCTACTTTTAGTTCTTGGGTCCTGTGAGTCTGAATTTTCAGAAAACACGCTATAATCTATTTATAGCTACCTCGTTGGCTATCACCGCTTTGCGTCACAGAAAACCAACAGTCGATCCTTAAAACAATAGGCCTTTCCTATATGTTTATATAAATTGATCCTTAGCAACCCATACATAATAGTGTTGGTTTGAACCAACATTTCGCCGTACGTTTGCTTTTCAGCCTGCAAGCTAAGCAGATTCATGGATTCATGCGGCGTCAGAGAATAGCAGCCCAGGAAGACGACACTTATACATATGTTCTTAAACCTCCCTAGTAATGAAAGCTCCTTAAAGAACCTCCCAGGCAGTATTTGGACCTCCAAAAACCACGATCGTAAGAATAATCGCGCATTGAGTCTCGCGTTGTCTTGGAACCGAAATACAGTTGGTGATCCTACATTTACCCCTCCTTTGAAAACACCAGGCTGACTATCCTTCTAGAACAATTCAAGCTTCAAAATTTACGTCGGGAAGTCCGCTTCGGGACTCGTTAGATCATCGTACCGGTTAAGTCATCCTCACAACCACTCCAGTGACCCTCCTTTTTCAGTATCTTATCTCGAAAATGACTGTGCCATTGGGTGTCGCGTACTCTGTAAGAGGGATGGGAGCTAGATTTCGCGTTCAGGTTTACGGCACAGTGGAAAAGAAATGAATGCAGCAATGCACAGCCTCGAAATGAGGATGGAAGGAGTGTTGGTTGGTCAATTTTCTCTCCACACCTACCTAAGTTGGTCTTTACATCAATACTACCCTCCATAATACGAGGTAAACCCAGCTTTCTTGCACGAGGGCATAGTTTTTTCAATCTTCGTCCACCACCAACACGCTCATTCATTTTCTTATTTTTCTTTTCAGTCGTTCATTACCGGCGGTATGTTTTCATACGTGCTGCTTGCTTTGGTTGTTCTGTTGGGGTTTTCACAACATGTCGTGGCGGAATTGCAACTCACGACTCCAGAGTTGATCAATAATGACGCGCGGACATTTACCGGAAAGCCTCTCAAGCTCGTTTGGACCGGTGCCCAGGGACCTGTGAGCATTAAGCTTGTTCATGATGATGGGAGTAGCTCAGAACCTACAATTTCCAGTACGTAAACCAGTAGGATTTTATTAAATACTTTCGATGCTGACTTTTGAAAAGGCGGTCTTCTCGAAACCACATATACGTGGATTCCACCTACAAGTCTCAATGGGCAAGATGGAAAACTGGAAATCAGTGACAATGTCTCCAAGTTTGATTCTCCACTCCGTTCATTTAGACCTGGCTCAGAAGCAGGCACAGTGAGTCCCACTCTTCGCTACTGCCAATGTAGAAAATCATTCTAATTGGGGATATAATCTCCTAGCCCATGAGTGCAGTCTCCTCTTCCTCTGCACCATCATCTACATCATCTTCTATATCTTCAGTTACACAAGCACCCACTTCGTCCAGTTCAACACCATCGAGCTCAACACCATTATCAACGAGTACCACAAGCCCCTCTCAAGAGACCAAAACTCCCGCAACAACCGCCCCAATATCCACATCAACCCCCACCACAGCGCCCTCAAATGAAGACTACGATCCCGGCTTCAGCATGGGAGCAAAAGTAGGAATAGCAGTCGGAATCACAGCAGCAATTTGTCTCATTAGTGGGGCCATCGCCTTTGCATTCTGGTACGGGAAACGAACAAGACAAATCAAGTACGGGGTTCACGCGAAGTCGATGGGTTCCGAAGAGGGGTTCGATATGATTACTCCTATCCAGTCAAGGGATCTTGTCCATAATGGCGCGAATGGGTATAAATCTGAATTGCCTGCTGTGAGTGTTGTCAGGGCATCGATACCCAATGTCCCGGTGGAATTGGATACGGAGCCTTTGGAGATGAAACGGTGATTTTTTGGGTGTAAGTTTGGATCTCTGGTGTTTGGTTTAGGGATGACTGCTGATTTTTGCTCTTTAGTGGGCTGGTATGTGTTTTATGATAATGTAGGCGATGGCATTTCGGTGTGCTTAGTGTCGTATAAAAATAAACATCGTACTTTTTTACTTCGTCGAGAGACATGAACATATCCAAGTCAGAAGTATATCCAAATCTATCACGAATTTTCCAGACTATCTTCAAGGTCGGTATTCTCTCTATTTTCACCTATATACGGCGAGACATAAATAATAAGGGTTTTGGCCAGTTCGCTTCGTATTCAACAACTCATGATTCAGTAGATACTCATCTTCCTGATTCTTTCCTTGGAATTGTTCCACCAAAATACAGCCTCGTGCCACTCAGAGAAATAGTGCACAGGAATATAGGTGGAGATTTTTCTCTTTCTTCGCTAATATTTTGCCCTTCAATGCAATTCTACCAAGAGAACTCTGAGCGAACGTCGTAGGTTGCCATCCAAACCCAACCATAGAGTAAGAACTTCTTCTCTTTGCGATACTGGGAAGAGTTCTCAAGAACAGATTGGCCAGAAACCATTCGAGATTCCTGGTGAATGCTCTTCTTGAACTATGTACCTGCGACCAAGTGCGAGTTAGGTCACTCAGTCGGTAGAAAACAGAACTGATAACGGTTCGACGACTGTATGCGAGGGGAAAGAAAATTCTTAATTCCCGACTCACAACACCGAAGAGAGGCGATAGAGATGATCTCATGTCAGATGAACCGCTGCAGTTTAATATTTACTAGATCTACAGGTCCCACCAGCTTTCATGCCAATCTCTAAGGTCTACATCTCTCGGTTCTTTTAAATAGGGCGTTAAATCCGAACTTGGGTCCGACTCCTTGATAGTTCTACCATTACCCCAATATGCGAATCTGTTCTTGCTCTTATTCGAATCTAGCAGCTCATAATCAAAATCCTCCCATCTCGGTGACCGTTTGACAAATGTCACATGTGCTGCACTTCCAGGCCAATGGCCGTGGATTTTGCCTCCGGGTACACCACCTGTTGGAATTGTTAGAAAGACAATATGAAGGGCAGGTAAAGACGGTTCATTGATTTGTTAATTCTTGAAAGGTTTCCAAAACGCTTTGCTTGTAATTGGCAAAAAGACCTCCAGACAATATACGATAGGGGTTTGCATATTGTAAATCAAGCTTACCATTTGCCCATGAGCTACATCCCTCACTCAAAACGGTAGTTGGGAAGAAGGTATCAGCATACTCTTGGAAGTCGTCTGCTGCTTCTTTCTTTGGCATCATCGTTCTGATCCCCTGTCCGCTAATCTTTCGTAGGATCCGAGAAATATAAGTGATTTGATTTTCCACGCTATGCGGAAGTGTTCCAGCCTGGCCAGCTGCATTTGGGCCGTGAATGAAAAATAAATTTGGAAATCCAGGAGTCGCAACACCAAGGTACGAGTAAGGAAATCCCCATTCGCCATCATGTTTCCAAGCTGATGCTAAATTGATTCCTCCGGATTTGACAGGAAATGGGAATGCGTAATCGATGTTTGCTCCCGTTGAGCAGATGACAGCATCGACCGGTCTGTGAACCCCATCTTCGGTTTCTATTCCGTCTTTTGTAAATCTTTTGATCTTTGTCTGGATGAAACTGACATTATCTTTGGTTAATGCTTCGAGGTATCCCGGCCCAGGTGTCAGGCGTCGACAATGGGGCGAAAAGTCGGGTACGATTGCATCCAATAACTCGGGCTTCTCTATCAATCTCCGCCTCATTAATTCTCTAAACTCCTTATGAGCGGCTAGATTCTCATCCGAATTCTTGATGACCGCGGTATAGCGTCTCCAGTATGTGTCTTCGAGCTTCTTTCGGTATTCTAAATGTTTTGCCGGGTCTTCAAAGTCTTTCAGTTGTGTCTCGCTGAAGTACATTGGCTCCGCTTTGCGATCCCTCCCACCGAGCGAGCCAGCAATCCAGGTCTTGGAACGAGCATAGTGGTCAAGATGTTTGACAACCTTTTGAAGTTCGGGAACAACTTGGATCCCACTTGCTCCGTTTCCGATGACCGCAACTCGTTTGTCAGTTGGGTCAAAACTCGGGTCCCAGTTAGACGAGTGCCGTAAATGGCCTTGGTAATCTTTGATCCCAGGATAATCAGGAAGTTTCCAAGCGTTGAATCGTCCTATTGCGGTGATGAAAATGTCATATTTTTCAACAAAATTTTCCCCAGTCTTCAAATTCTTCAAATCTAATACCCATTTCGACTCCTGCGAATCCCATTGTGCATTGTTGATTTTTGTTCCGAATTTAATGTATTGGTATACGTTGTGTTTTGCTGCTGTATTTTGCCAGTATTCCCGAATCTCGTGACCTTGGGCAAATTCCTCCGTCCATTGAGAATTCGGGGAGAAAGTGCTCTGGTAAACATTCGCTGGAACATCACAGCGTACTCCTGGGTCTGAGAAAGTTAGCTGAGTGCAAGTGATTCAGTTGACGTAACATACAGATATTTTCAACCCATGTTCCACCCTGGATTGTTCGTCAGTGGTGCTCCCACAGTGGATTCATTTCAACGTTCGAACTTACAACATTATCATTCTTTTCATAAATCGTCAAGTCTATTCCGGGAACCTTTGCTGGTAGAAGAATTCCTGCATTTATACCAGAGATTCCGGCACCTATAACTGCAACCTGAGATGGCAAATCAACATGTCTTCTTACAATGACCATTGAGTAATACTTACTCGTAACGTACGAACAGCATCAACTGGATGGTCTTCCAGTTCCAGCTTCGGCCTCTCGCTTATTGGCTCCACTATGCCATTACTGATCAGGTGACGAGAAATACTCTCCAGTCTCTCCTTCGCTTGTTGATTTAATTCGCCCATCGCTTTAGAAAAGGTCTTTCCCAATTTTTTTTGGAATGAATTGCTCCCCAAACTTTAAAAACCACCATCTAAGTACAATCTAAACAATTCAGATCCCCCATCTTCAAATCGTGACATTGTTTCTCGATATTCCTCACTCGAAAAATAGCGGGTCTCCGCAGAATACGTCAAACCTCGCCTAAATTGTGTCATCCCCAAACCCCTGAAGGGCCATCGCTTGCCCGTCGTTACCCAACAACAACATCACGGAACACGAATCATGTTCTGAGACCTTGCCCGTTCGTAATCCCACTGTTCTCTCATTTTTTGCTCTTATCAGTTCTTATCAGTTTTCTTGTCTGGTGCTTAGAATCGATGGTGTGACGAAGGCTCTCGATGAGATGTTTGCTGCGGGATGGATGCCACGAGTTGTGACCCACCACTTTGGTAAGACGGTTGCACGGGTACACTAATACCCCTCTTTTTTTACAATTGAGTTCTTACCGCATTTCCCCAGTTGGCCTGTTTATCTTACATCCGTACCCTACTTTCCAGCTGTCAGATTGCCACCCCACATCGCAGTGTAAAACGACAGGTTTTTCTCTCCAAGCCGCTATCGATTCTTGGTGGGTGGGCTTTTCTCGGGCTTTTACCATCTATGCGAGCAATGGCAACTTAGCTGGGTTTATCTGGTCTGGAACAAGTTTCTCATTATTGTATAGATTCAATAACCTTCCCTGAACTTCACGATTGTATCCCAGCCCATTCTTCACACAATCAATCAACATCACAGACACCGTCACAATGTCTAATCTAGCCAATGTCCATGCGAAACGCAAAGGAAGAGCTTGGTACCACTGGTACTCAGCAGATGACAGCCCGGAAGAGAAGAGACTCATCGTCAAGCTCGATCTTCTCATTATTCCATACGCAGTGGTTGCATACTGGATCAAGTACATAGATCAATCCAATCTCAGTTCGTTCCCTATTCCATACCCTCAATTAGGATATTCTAACATACAAAACAGCAAATGCCTACGTTTCAGGTCTCAAAGAAGATCTGGGATTTGCCTCCAACCAACTTGTTGAATTGAACTCGATGTACATAGCAGGAGCAGTCATTGGTCAACTGCCATTTACATTTTTGTTTCCTATGTTTCCTATGAATTGGACCATTCCGGCTTTAGAAGCTGGTTGGGGGATATTCACTCTGTTGCAATTTCGTACCCAGAGTTTTGCAGAGTTAGCCGCTTATCGATTTTTTGTTGGTCTTTTTGAGGTATGGTGTTACGATCCGGGTGATGATATCAAATATTTGCTAATCAAATGTGCAGGCTGCTTTCTTCCCTGGTGTGCATTATGTTCTTGGGGCATGGTATCGAGGTGATGAGCTAGGTCGCCGAGGGGGTGTATTCTACGTCGGACAAATGCTAGGAACACTCACTGCGGGGATGATTCAAAGTGGTGCTTCCCAGAACCTCCACGGTGTGAGAGGAATGGCTGGTTGGAGGTAATTATTTCACCCCTTCCACCCCCGAAATCTCTAACTTAAACTCTCACAGATGGATGTTCATAATTTCGGCATTAATGACCATTCCCGTCGCCATAGCGGGGGTCTTCATCTGGCCAGGAACTCCTGCAAAACCCAACAAACTCTTCCTTTCCGACAAGGAACTCGACCTAGCCATCTCTCGTCTCAAGGAGGTAAAGTCAGATACCACCGAGAAGCCCCACGAAACCCGACTCCAACTCCTCAAACGCATCGCAACAGATTGGAAAATATACATTCTCACATTCTGGGCAATACTCTTCTGGAATTCCGGGTCCACAAGTTACGGTGGTTATCTCTTGTGGTTGAAGAGCTTGAAACGCTTTTCCACGCCTAAGATAAATCAGTTAGGTACGACCGCACCCGCATTAGGAATCTTCTACGTTTTATTCGTGAATTTCAGCTCGGATTTACTATGGGGTCCTAGTGGTGCTATTGCTTTTGCACATGCTTGGAACTTCACCGCTATGATTATCCTTGCTATCTGGGACGTACCGGAGAGTGCAAAGTGGTTTGCCTTCAATTCCACCTATACCCAGGTTGCTATGAGTAGTGTTTTATACGGATGGGCGAACGACATTTTACGACATGACTCAGGGGAAAGAAGTTTTATACTCACGTTTATGAATCTCATTGCTCAGAGTACTACTGCTTGGACGGGTATTCTCACGTTTCCCACTGTGGAGGGACCAAGGTTCTTGAAAGGTTGGACGTACTGCGCTGTCAACTCTTTTGTTCTCGTCGTGTTTACTTATGCTATTATTGGCCCAATGTCGAGGAGGTTGGAAAGGAAGTTGGCGGCTGAGAATGAGGGGTTGGTTGGAGATGCCGAGGAGAGTGTTAGTGTTAGTGAGAGGGATTCTACCAAAGGTCCGGAGCAGGTGAATGTCGCACCACAATTGAAATTGTAATAGTGTTAGCAGTAAAAGGAGATAGAGGAATAAAAACATTTATCATATAGTTTATCACGCGTGGAATAACTAGTAAGATTTGTTTTGACTCTTGTTACAAGTCAAATATAAAGTTGGTAGGAGCGGGAACGAATCTCCAACTACTCGAGTACAGCCATTTTGCGGTAATGATAGAAAAGAAGAATTTCGAAGTACATGAAATACTTATTAGGTTGTAAGGCATAGGGAATTAATTCAATTGTAATATGTGGTGATCTAAGGTTTTTAGATAGAGTGTAGAATGATTAGGTAGACGAAAAACATTTAGGCAGCAGGAAGCAGGAAGCAATTCAGGCAGACAAGCTATAAGTGGTGTAATAAGAAGGTAGATCAAATGAGAAAGTAGTCCCAGCAAAACAATACTTTATATGAACTCCGTTGTACTATCACAAGTGCCTCATTATTAGAAAGACATATGGCAAGACTGTTAATTTCAAATTGATTCTGGCAATACGCGCGGCCCATTTCAACTCGAGCAATATAATTGGTTTCAGATGTCATAGTCACTTCTTCCCGTCTCTGAACAACTCCCCTTGCGTATCATATGTGTACTTGAGGTCAAGTTGCCAGTAATTCGCAGTTTCTGCTTTTGAAATGGCCCATGCCGCATCCAGTGCCTTGACCACCTCATCTGGGAGCGGGCCACCGTCAAGATATGAGAGATTCTCGTGCAGATGCTCAATCTTTGAGACGCCCACGATTATGCCATCGTTCCCGTTCTTGACTCGTAGGGCTGAGTGATGAACGAGCCATCTTAGGCTGGCCTCGATCATATTGAGTCCGAACTTGTCAAGAGTCTCATCTGCCAAGTCCAAGGCGGCGAAGGTAGAATCTTTGAAGTAACGGTCTCGGGATTGCCACCCATTTTTGTGTACGTTGGAAAATCGTCCTTCCTCTGGAATCTTGCCCTTGCTTCGGATCTGGCGTGAAAACAGGCCCCCAGCGATGGGGTTGTAGACGACAATGTCCAGGCCGTATCTCCGGCAGGCTGGTATAAGCTCGGATTCGATGGACCGTGTGATAAAGTTGTACAATCCCTGATATATGGTTGGTCGAATCCAGCCGTTATACTTGCATGTTATGACCACCTCAGCGACTTCGAAGGCAGTGAAGTTGCTCAGACCGAGTCTTATGAACTTGCCCTCCTTGTGTAGTTTATCCATTGCCTCCAATGTTTCAGTGAATGGGACTGAGCGATCCTAGTCAATATTAGTCCTTTCGTGGCGTAGTTCGTGTACGGTTATACTAACAGCAGCATGCAGATAAGCGATCTAGCTTGTTAGACTCCAAATTGTCTATAGGCTTGGAGGGAGCAGGAAAACTAACATCGACACAGTTGGTTCCAAGCTCCTTCAAGCTGGTCTCAAACTTCTCTGTGATGACCTTGGCTTTATGTGTCCCTGCTGGTCTCGGATAGACCTTGGTAGCAATGGTCATATCCCTCTCCTTCCAACCAGCACTCCTCGTAAAGGATTCCTGCTCGCCTCCGATATAGCTCCTAGCGGTATCAAGCTCATTATATCCACACTCTTGGAAGAAATCTAGGGCTTTTTTGAATTCAGCTAGATTAGTCACTCTAGCTCCGCGCGATGGATCAGGCCCGAAATTCATGAGTCCTAGGATGATGCGAGATTTGCCAGAACTAGCTGGAGCAGACATGGTTATGGAGGAACGTCAACGGCGGCCGGTGGAAATGAGTATATTGATTGAGGTGCACGTAGTACTTCTAAATCTCACTTAGTGATGCGAGCAGAAGTGTCATGGCTAAAATGTCCCAGAAGCGGGGTAGGCAATTGTACGAGTAGGCCAGAAAGTCGCTCAGCCTAAGGCAACTTCTTTACGTCGTACAACTAGCGCGAATATCGCTTTTTCTACTCTACTAAAAAAGAGTGAAAATCGAGACTCGCCTTTTACTCTTCTTAGTATTACTTAATAACGACGACCTTGGAGAAAATTTCGTCGGGAATGATTAGTTCCAATTGACAATTGCTGATAACTTGGGGTTACCAATGATGTGCAGCCCATCCCTCCCTAAACAACCTCCCCATTCTTCCCCAACCCAGAATAAAACTTCCTCTCCTCAAAAACCCTAACATCATCCTCCCCAAACACCCTCCCCTCCTTCTCAGCCTGAATCCTCAGTCTCCGAATCCTTAAAACATCCCACTCCACATTCCTAGTCAACCACCAAGTCCAGCCACTCGCTACACCCCCAAGTCCAATAGCCGCTGCACAAATGGCGAATGGGACTTTATAACCGTTATGCGCGTACTTGGACTGGAATAATTGGGGACCGATCACACCTCCTACTTGTCCCACAGAACTTTGGAAGGCGAGTGTGAATGCCGTTCCTGTTGTTCCTTCGAGGGTTGAGGATCTCCCTGTTTGATGTTAGCCAAAGGTCATGTTGATAAGGTGCGAGGGAACTTACAAGCCCAAAAAGGGATAAAATAAACACTATAAAACATCGTCCCCAAAACCACCGCAACATAAACAGCAACTCTATCCCTCGTACTAGCAAGCACAATGAAGAATATCAACGCCCCCATACAAATCCCCATAATCATAGCCGGTCTCGTAATATACGCTCTCTTCAAAAACCAGCCCGCGAAAATAATCGCCAGCACCGTCGCCGCAGCAGGCGGAATATTAAGCAGCTGATTCCTCGGCAGACCCGCAAAACCCAAAGAAGTAGTCACAGTAGGTAACTGCCATGAAAGTCCGTAACCCCCAAGATTAGTAAGGATCTGAGAAAGCATGAATGCGTACGTCCTAGGATTCTTAACACTCGCCCACACCTCCCCCTTGTCAAATGCGGAATCCGCTGTCTTGGGTGCATTCTCACTCAGCCTTAATTCCAGGTACTCCCGTTCCCGCATACTTAACCACTTCCCACTCCGTTCACTCTTAGGATAATCAGGTAACACAGCATACACCACGCCACTAAAAAGAATCGTGCCAATGCCTTCAAGAAGATACACCCATTGCCAAGCGCTCATTCCCCCTTTCTTATCGAGATACGACATCCCATAGGCGAGGAGAGAACCGATGATTCCAGAACAATTTTGGAATCCGAACATCCACATGATGGGTTTCCCCATCTCGTCGGAGCGATACCAGGAGCAGAGTTGGGCGGCGAGACCGGGGAACATTCCTGCTTCCATCATGCCGAGGAAGAAGCGCGCGGTGTAGAGGCCTTCTTTGTTTTTTACGGCGGCGTGGCAGGCGAGGACGATGCCCCAGGAGAGGATGATGCGGAATTGCCAGTTTCGGGGTGTGGCTCTTTTGAGGAGGAGGTTGGAGGGGACTTCGAAGATGATGTAGGATATCTGGGTTGGAGGGTTAGGGGGGGTGAGAGGAGATGCTTTGGAAGGATGAACGAACGAAGTATATTGATTGCACCCAATTGTATTGATCCGACGTCATGTTCAGTTGTTTTAATATGTTTGTTGGTTGTCCCACTTGGAGAACTCTAACTGCTGCGGCATTGGTATAATCGATCTGCACCAAGTTAGTTATTGTTTCAATCTCAAATAAGGTTTCCCATGCTTTGTGTCCTTCTTTCTCTCATCTTCTCTAGCCGTACCTGTCCTAAACTTCCAGGAAAAGTAGAAAGCTTTATGGAGAATAGCTAGCAAATCCCATAAATCACCCCTCACACACAGAATTTCCTCCAACAACAACGCCGTGCCAAAAATAATCTCAAAAACTCACATTCTTAATGATATACATCAACCCAATCAACCAAAGAAACCTCCAATCAACCTTCCTCCTGATCGCTCTATCCTCCTCACTTGTAAAAGTCGCAAGGAAAGCCTTCCTATCAGCCAGAGAATCACTTCTCGGACTATCCAGCTTGCTCCCAACTACTCCTACCTCCTCGTCAAGAACCTTTACAGTCTTCACCTCGCCATCTTCGGATTCGGAATTCATATCTTTTTAAACAGAATTGGAGAAGTTTGACGAAGGAGGAGAGATCCAATTGAGAAGGGTAAAAATTTAAATCGAGGTGAAATTCAAAAAGAGGAGAGAACGACCAGAGAACCCTTTACACGAGATCGAGAAAAAAATGTCAACACCAAGACCACCTTCAGAACCCCATTATTCCCAAGTACCAAGCTATCGAATTTTTTTTAACAAGCTCCATGAATACCAAGCATCTACACTCCCACCACCCATCCCACCTTTAGGGTTTAGGGATTAGATGCTTGCTTACCTACATGCAAAGCCGCATATCCCAAATGTTGCAATCCATCCCTGCATTGTAGTGATACAACACCAATACAACACCAGTAATCACGCAATATCCCAATATAAGAACCCCAAAAACGAACCCCTCACCCCCACTATACCCCGCAATTCCCATCAAAGTAGTCTTATCGAGAAATGTTTTCGATACCAAGGGCTCGGGATACTTTCCGCTCCTTGCTCCTTGCTCCTTGCAGCCCTAGATCAAGAGTAGCTATAGAGCAATGACTTGAAGAGTGGGTGAGGAGAAGTGTTGCGATGATAGGAATTGAAGATGGTAGAAAGGAGGGGTCGTATGACGTGATGGTACTAAGAGACGGCCAATTTTTTGGACGGGCAAGATGGGAATGTGGAATGGATTTGTGATGTTGTGAGATTGGAAGGAGAGGGGTAGATTGTTCGTGCTCTATTTTTCAGATATATGAAATCTAGGGAGATTTAATAGATGCCCTCAATTGACTTAACCGTCTTCAATCAGTTACAATTCCAAAAAATACGACGCAAAAGAAGTCGAAAATTGGACAACACCGAGATTCAAAACTCAACAACGCAGGAAAATGACAGAAGAACTAAAAGGAGAGGGAAGCGCGGCGCCGAAGAAACAAATCCTTCTAAATGCCTTTGATATGTCGACGGTCGGACATCTGAGTCCAGGTCAATGGAAGGTATTTCCCCATCTTGCCTCTCTCACATTCCTCCCAGTCTTTCAACACCAAAACAAAAGACTGACTGAGAGTCAATAGAACCCCAAAGACCGCTCGGCAGAAAAACGCTCCCTAAAATACTGGACGGACCTTGCTGTCATCCTCGAAAGAGGAGGCATCAATGCGTTGTTTCTCGCAGACACATATGGAGGATACGATACCTACGAGGGGAGTTTGGATAATTGTATCCGGAGAGCTGCGCAGTGGCCGGTCACTGATCCTACAATTGTGAGTTAGAAACTCCATGATAATAAGGGGAATGTTAGTGGCAAGAAAAATGCTGATGTGTGATTAGCCTATTAGTGCAATGGCTGCTGGCGCGTAAAATGAATGACAACCTGTCAGGGGAGTTTGCTAACGAGGAGAATAGTGACCAAGAATTTGGCTTTTGGTATTACGGCGAGCACATCTTTTGAACCGCCTTTTTTGTTGGCCAAGAGGTTTTCGACGCTTGACCATTTGACTGGGGGTCGAATTGGGTGGAACATCGTGACTTCCTGGAAAAAAGCGGCGTTCAAAGCGATCGGCATCGAATCTCCCATCGAGCACGATAAGCGATACGAACAAGCAGATGAATATCTTCGCGTCCTCTACAAACTCTGGGAGGGCTCATGGAGTCCAGATGCCATTATCAAAGATGTAGAGAATGATGCGTATATAGACCCGGATCTTGTACGAACGATTAACCACAAGGGGAAATATTTCAATCTTGAGACGAGACATATCGTTGATCCATCTCCGCAACGAACACCATTCTTGTTCCAGGCTGGGACCAGTCCGTAGGTTTTCCGACTGTTGGAGAGGTAAAGGAGAGAAAGAATAAAGCTGATTAAAAAAATAGAGCAGGCTCAGCATTCGCATCGAAACACGCGGAAGCCATCTTTGTCACAGGCCACTCCCCATCCGTTTTAGCACCCAAAATCGCCAACATCCGTCGTCTGGCAGCTGAAGAAGGTCGTGATCCCGCATCCATCAAGTTCTTCTGCACCTTCACACCCATCATCGGACGCACAGACGAAGAAGCCCAAGAGAAATTGGCAGAAGTAAAGAAATACGCATCCACAATCGGAGGTCTCGTCCTCGTCAGCGGATGGACCGGAATCGACCTCTCCAAACTCCCACTCGGGAAGGAAATCACCAAGGAAGATTCATTGGAAGTGCATAAAGTCACCTCCTCACTCAGTGTTTTCACAACCACGAGCAAGGAGGTTCCGAAATGGACGCCAGAGGTGATTGCTGAGATTGCTTCTATTGGTGGATTGGGACCTGTATCTGTGGGATCTCCGTCTACGGTTGCGGATGAGCTCGAGAGGTTCGTGAGGGAGGCGGATGTGGATGGGTTTAATCTTGGGTATGTGACTACTCCTGGGTCTTTTGAGGATGTGGTTGATTTGCTGGTGCCGGAATTGAGGAGACGGGGAATTTATCCTGAGAGTCAGGAGGAGGGGTTGAGTGCGAGGGAGAAGGTATATGGGAAGGGGCAGTCGAAATTGAGAAATGATCATACGGGGAGTAGGTATAAGTATGATGTGTATAAAGAAGAGGCTCCTTATGTTGCTGAGGAGAAAGGGGCAGTCGAGGAGAAGGTGGTCGTTTAGAAAGATTGCAAGAATAAATGTCACCCGGTCTTCCAGAGCAGTAAGGGCTTAGGTCTTCAACCAGGAAGCCTTTTTAGAATGTTTGAGTTGTGAATGAGAATGATAGAGCGAGGGTATCAAAAGTTGGGCGGATGGCAGGTACGGGTACTTACCTCGAGCTTACGTGCCTAAGGACTGCCGCTTTATCCTTGCCTTCTAGAGCCTTAAAATACAGGCGACAAGTTTAGGCCGAGGGAGCCCAGTAGTGGTAGCGCGACGAGACGCGACCCCTCGTAACCTTACTTTCCCCATCGCAGGTCAACACCACCCCGCCTGCATCCAATTGTGGCAGAATACGTCAAGGCGAGTAACATGGCTTCCAACCCCTTTGGTGCTGCCAATGGCACGGGCAATGTTAATACTAATAGCACGCCAGCTGCCGGTACCTTCAATTGGCAGGCTCCTGTTCAACCAAAACCAAGCAACAACAGTACCTTCTCTCGTCTGCCACCAGCACCACCAGCACCACTCCAAGGCACTTCCACTTCCACTTCCACCTCCAACGTTTTCGGATATCTTCAACCCCCACCTGCAGCCTCTTCCACCACCCTCTCGCCTGCCTCACCCCCACCAGGCTTTAGTGGTTTCAGCCATTCTACCTCTACTACCGAAGGCCCCTTTGGGTCTTATGTCGATCGAAATCAAGACCATTCAAAGACGACACAAGAAAAATCTCTCCTGCTTACCGCTACTGGACGTATGGCGGTCCTCGAGCGCAAGAACCCAAACATTAAGATGAAGGCGATGGATGGGCCGGTACCTACACTGATGTCAGCATTCCTCCTCGTATTCTAGCGACATGAAACCAACTCGTGCCTCCAGTGGATATCAGCCTACTGTTAAAGTCGACGTCCACCCTCCTGCTAGCTCTACAAAGGAGAAGTGCATATTCACGATCCATCGAAACTTCATCACCGCCTACTCGCCTTGGCTGTTCAAACTCGAGCAAAAAGCCGGCGATGAAATCCTCGAAATCCGCTTAGAAGACACAGACCCAGAAGTCTTTGGCACATTCACAAACTGGTTGTACAAGCAGGAGACTACGACAGCGGAAAATAACAGCATGCCATCCTGCGCCATCCTGTTGAACCTCTGGTTGCTGGGTGACAAGATCGAGTGTCCCGCTCTCCAGAACCATACCTTGGTAGTCTTGGATTTGAAGCGTATGATCGAGAAGCGATTGCCAGCGCAAGAACTTCGGAGGGTATATGCCAACACCACCACAGACAGTCCGCTACGGCGTTATATTGTTGATTCGTGGAGCTATGGAAAGATCACCGAAAATCCATCGCTCTACCCCCACGAGTTGCTGTTTAGTCTTGTGAGCACTAATAAAGTTAGGCTTGCCTCTTTGCTTCCTATGATTCTCTCGTCCGAAGCTGTTCAACAGTACTTTGTCAAGGAGGGCGTTGAGCAAACGTCTCCTTTCAATAGGAAGCTTTCTGACAAGTGACACGGTGAGTATTCTCAAAATCCGGGTCGAAGGAAGTCCAGTCGCCCTTGGAAATGTACGAATCGCTAGGACGCTTTCGTCGATGCTCCGCATAAATTTCCAGTCATCCATATGTACTGTACTAGCAAAGTTGCTTACTCCACTCCTACAAGCTCGTTGATTACGACACGGAGCCTTCTTTCAAAGGTAAACCCCCTGCGCTTCACGGCGGCGCAGAACTGACGAGGGTTCGTATAGGGTTTGGTGTTTAGGGATTTGCTTTCACGTCGAAAACCTTGTTCATGGAGTTTATCAAGGTTATCTCACTAACCACCGGAACGTGTTCAGAGGCGTGCACTTGTACAGGGCATGAATGGACAGACAATTCGGTGTTTTTCGGATGTATACCTCAGAATTCAACATACATTCTCCGCCATTTCTTTTTGTAGACATTTGTAGGCTTGAATGTACGTAAATTTACCATGTGATCTTGTTTCAAAGTCCGAGCGAGCTGATAGCCAGTCGGCCATTTATTCGATCTAACCTTATCATTTCTTACATTGCGCGTGCGTGAGGTGCGAAGGTAGGTTATTTGGTCTTGAACGAGGTGTTTTCGTACCTGCAGCTTTCGTATAAGCACGCTGGGCTTAACTCCACATGGCATTTCTACGCTAAAGTAAGCCGCTTGCTGACTCGACAAACCGGATTTGACGATGCAACGTTAGACCTTGAGCTTCATTCCTAATGAGGATATAAACTAACTCCACATGGCATCTCTACGCTAAGTAAGCGCATAACGACTCGATAAAACAAGTTTGACGATGCAACGCCAGTCCCTGAGCCTCATTCCCAACGAGGAATTACGAGCATGGGAGTTTGGTAGGAATCAAGTATTTCAATTTCATATCGGTGTTGATTATTTGAAAAGATGGAGCTCTTGAAGGTATCGCGGGTTAGAAGGGGATTAGCGGATGAATAAGGGTGACAATGGGACCTGCGAGTATCGTGTATCTGTCATTTAACTGGAATAGGTAAATAGTGAAGAAAAATAGGATCTCGAAGCAGGACTGGAAAAGTATATATATGTTCTTCGCCTACCTATTCGAAAGTATCTTTTCTTTACAGATCAGCTCGATTCTCGCCAACTCGTCAACCTTACTCTACGAACCACATTTCCACACTCCCGAATCAAAACCCACAAAAACCAACAGAAACCCCAAAGAGATACCAACATCAAAAACTCAAAAATGCATTTCACAGCCACCACCTCTCTCAGCATCATGGCTCTCTTCCTCGCCACGGCGAACGCTGGGATTCTCCAAACTCGGAAACCTGGGTGGTGTTTGGAAAATAATGGGTGAGTTAGTTCCTTCCATCGCATATTTACTTCTCCGAGTTTTTCACACCCCTTTTTGGCTGACAATTAACCTCTCGACAGTTGCAATGGTACAAAATCCGGAAAGGGCGATGGCTTGGGAACATGCCAGGGCCCAAATTTCACGGGGCAATTGTGTATTACTTGTGGACCGAATAAGGGGTCTTGTATGGCGAATGGGTGTAAGGGACAGGATGGATGGTGCACTGCTGGGTATTATGAGGGGTGTACTTGTAAGGCTTGAGTTTAGGGGCCAGTTGGGTTTTATGAGGGTTCGTGGTGGTGGTTTGTTGTGGTGTTAGTAGGGGAGTTTGTTGTGAAGGGTGAGAATTGGGGATAGGTGGGGAGAGCGAGTTAGGGGACGCTTGGATGTAGAAAAGCCAGCTGATTGCTTTTTTGGAACTTTAAAGCAATTGGAGACAATTTATAATATACCTAATTATGGGGAAGAGGAAGAGGGGAACGAATAAAGTGAGCTTGTTGTGATATGATTACTTTTAAGATTTTTGCAAGTGACAAAGAAATAAACAATACCCCGACGACCTTATTCTCCTCAACCTAGTGCCACTTTACCAAAATACATTAGAAACTTTTAGTATCGTGGTGAGGCTCAGAAACTCAAATTAAACTGTTCGGTAAGTTTCAAGGTCCAAAACAGCTCGTGGTAGTTTTATAGGTCAAGAGGTATTTTGTTTTTATTAAAGCCTTTCGCAAAAATGCGTGACAGTGACGATGAGATGATAATTTTTATATTAAGTTACATTTATAAGTTTAACCCCTTCTTGCCCAACACTGAGTCGCGTCCGTGTTGAAAATTAGCGGAATTAATATCGCCTTTCAGTTTTACTTTTATCGTCGCTGAAGTTTCTAAACAAAGTCTGCCTTGAATCTACCCTTTTCCTCTTTTATAGTGTGCTGTCATAAAACATGTAGCGAGTTTTTAAGTAGTAACTAGAGAATGAATTTTAAATGGAGAACTACTAATATTATAAGGCTCACATTTCCTTCTCGGAGGTGAATTGATATCTGAGAGTTCTCATCGAGAAATTTTATAGTAACTCGTTTAATATAGTTGCTACTTGCGTCCAAAGGCGACATGGAGCCCTCTAGTATAGGCAATGAAGGAGGAACTTGTCGAGTCTTTTAATAGTTTATTAGTTAGTGAGTTAAAGCTTGCAAAGCGGGATAACTAGCACGTAAGCGGCACAAAATACGACCGGCGCATATATACTTCCCGTACTCCTTTAGCGATTGGCAGAAAGCTTAAAAATACACAATTCAGCAACCACGCATCTCGCTAGTCTTTCTAGTTCCTATGAACCCTGAATAGCTGATTGAAAAGCTAGTTTAGGTTCTTATAAAATTGTTATACTATCTATAGCGAGCTTAGAACCGTTAAATTTAATATTAAATCGAAGTTGTTATTTCTTATGTCCCTCTATATAACTGTTTTAGAACATGTATCTGTCGATACTACTTATAGAAAGCTTAAAACATAGAAGAGATAAGGAATAACACCTTGATTCTACTTGTTAATTTTACTATAGAGAAGTAGTCAGAACTACTTTAGACTATAATATACTTATGGTTAACTGGATATATATAAAGACTTATTATAAACTCGAGAAACTTAACGATATAAAATATTCTCACGAATAAGGAAAGGATTTAGAAGATTTTATAGAATAGAAAGAGTTTTCTTTTATTTCCTTATATTATATAATTATAGTTTTTAGATTAGGATTTAGTCTTTTAAATAGAATATAGAAATTATAACGAAAACACACAGGAAGTAATTACTCGAGTAGAGTCGCTAGTCGCAGTGTTGGCTAGTCATCTTTACTATACGATTTTTTTTTGTGTACTTAACTATGTTAATCTAGGAATAGAACTTACATTCGTAAACTACAAGTAATAAAAGTGAAAACATCTCACGTGATGAAGAAGTTTCTAAAAATAGAGGACCAATTGCAAAATCTCGGCGCAGCTGACAACACCAGTGAAATTAAGTCGCAACATCGCGACTCGCCCACGAACAACACCACAACACAACATCACCACCGTCAGCACACCTCGCATGAGGCTCAATCAATCTGCCGGTACAGGTAAGCATAACCACCACACGCAGAATTGGATCGAGGCTGGGTCACGTCGATCGAACGTAGGATTCTTCATTAATTTCATTACAATTTGCGTGCTGACGCTCAGCCCCCCCAGAATCCTCCCAGTCAGACGGTTGCTTCTTTTTCCCAGATCCCACCTCGATTGCGCCGTCAAAATGCAAGACATACTCGACTACTTCCAATTAGAGTATGACTGATTCCATGTCTTCCGTTTGAATCGAGCAAGTGCTGAAGGAACCTCTTGCCCCCCTTTAAACGGACAGAGCAATAGAAGAGAAGACAGAATTTGCTTATTAATTTTCTCACACGTCTCCCTCCTTTTGTGTGCGGCTCTATCAAAACGATCAAGTTTTCCATATGCAAAGTTTTCCACCCCGAAGAGAGCTTCTCAGTCTTTCAAGCTCTTGGATGTTTCTTCAATCTGATTGCGGCTCCGGTTGTTGGGTTGGGCATTCGTTTTCGCTGACCTCCTCATTTCCGCTTAAAGTTGTACCCGAATTAGCCTCTCTGTCAGCCGAATTTTCCTCTTAAGCGCGTATAAACAAGTTCTCACCGTCTCCAGCTTCCATCCTCTTACCTATTTCGTACATCTGAAGCACCTCCTGCATTCGCCGCCATTTTTATTGGCCGGCATCATCTTGAAACACAGACGTTGGGCTCCTTCTCATTGGCTGCCCTGTGGAAACAAGCATGATTTAGAGGTAGCGAAGCTCGCTATGGATTCATGGCGTGCCGATGGATGAGATACCAGGTCAAAGCCCGGTATGGGGACATTGGAGTGGGGGGGATTTCTCATCCTTATGGCGGTCCCACTACCACGTTACTATTCTTGCAGCCTGCAATTTAATTGAGAATACGGTCGAGCTCCTCTGCCTCCCTTGTGTGGGATGGTTTGTATATAACGATCAAGATGTCCAACAAGAAAGAAGCCATCAACAGCACAACAGCAGCTTCATCCACCACATTCCTTACTCTCCTTTTTCGTTCTTTTTTTCCTTACCACACTCCTTGATCGTCAGACTTGTTACCCTTTCCAGATTCTTTCCACTTTTTTCAAAACTGTATCCTTCAGCAAAAATGTCCTCCAGCGTTGCTCTCATCGCGGTTCTCGCCTTTGCCGGCAATGCTTTCGCAGCTCCTGCTGCTCACGACAGAAGATTCAACCTCAACCCTAACCCATCCCCTGCTCCAACTTATGATGATGGGCAATATCACTGGAAGCCCGCTACCAAAGTAGTCGATGCTTCATACGTCGACTTCCCAACAGCCTTGCCTACCAGCGACACTTACGATTTCCCAGCCAGTGGAGTTGTGTCCGACTACCCATACTCTGAAGCTCCTGAGCCAACAGTCATCTCCACAGTCAAGCCAGGAAAGCCAACTACAACCAAAAAGCCAACCTTCGCTACCTTCAAGCCAGAGACCACGACCGCCGTTGTTATCAAGACTACCCAAACCACCAAGGAAGCACCTGGTCCAACTGACGCGCCTGTATCAACAGCTAGCAAGAAGGAGTTCAAGGGCGACGGTACTCCAGCCCAAGGATGGCCAGCAGCTGACAAGTGGATCTCTTTCGATGCTCTCTGGAGCGCCAACGAGAAGGCTATCAAGTCTTCTTGCCAAAACGGTATCCCCCAAAACAGCGAGACTGAGAACAAGAACCTCAAGGCCGCTATCCAATCCGAAGGCAAGACCAACGGCGTCGATCCAAGATTCATCCTCGCAGTCGTCCTTCAAGAGTCCCACGGATGCGTCCGCGTTGAGCACACCCTCTCTCCAGGTGATTCCATCCACAACCCCGGTCTCATGCAATCCCACGCTGGTAAACAAGACTGCGAGAAATACGGAGCCAAGGAGTGCACCAACGACAAGATCGTCGGCATGATCCACGAGGGAGCCGTCCACACCGCCACCAAAGACGGCTCTGGATTGAAGACTGGTCTCGACACCGCAAAGGCCAAGGGATCCAAGAGTGATGCTCAAAGTGCTTACTGGTCCGCTCGTCTCTACAACTCTGGCGATTACTCCTACGAGGCTGGTGGAGACTTGAGCAGCACTGTTAAGGCTGCCACCGCCAGTTATTCTTCGGACATCGCCAACCGTCTTGTTGGTGTTGTCTTCTAAATGCATCACACCTAGTCTACTCTCGACGAGGATGATCTGATGTACTTTTTCTTTTCAAACAGAGCTTCAGTCTCACACACACATTAGCCGGCTACAACCTTTTTTAACGAACCACGAGAACCAAAAAAACCAGTGACCCAGAGGAACACAAACTTGCGCAGAACATGTCCTGGCAGTTTCTGCATTGGATGGGATACAGATATGGAAATGGAAGGTGCTGAATATGGAAATGGATGCATTTTGTCATTTAACCACGATTTTTGTTTATTGCTTTCGCTTGGATTGTTTTTGCTGCTGTTTTGTTATGTATTTGGACCTTTTTGCGTTTTTTTGCTGCATTTTCATGGAACCCTGGGACAGGAATTGGTTCCTTATATTCTTGGGCCGGGAGCTGGAAAATTTTAGAAGGGGTGAGGGGTTTTGTGACCCTTGTGTATAACAGCAATGGATTGTTTGAATCATGTTTTTTTTTGCCTCCTGTGACATGTTTTGAAATCTGTATATCTTTGTGTGAGAGATTATCTATTGTATCATTTCGACTGTGACATCCTTTATTACAGACATACATCATATTAGCTGATTCGAACAGCCTTCTAATCCTTAAAAGACAAAGTCAGGAATACATTGTTGTCGTGTTGTCAATATTTACGTTGAATTATTGAGTGCTGATTTATTGGTGGCGTGTAGTAGCGTGTGATTACTGCAGTATTCCTGAATCCTTCGCAAGGAGAAAGCACAAGCTTACGTTAGATCGAAATATGGTACTAATCAAGGACCCCTATTAATCAGGGCACCATTTAATTAGAAAGATTTGAGAAAAGACTTTGTGAGCTTCTCGTGTTCAGTACTCTTTTTTCTCGTTTTTGATAAGTTACTGGTGCCTGGGTTAGTTGGCGGTATTGGAGGATAAAATTTGTGGTTAGGTGTTTGCTTGTAGTTGGGTTTGATATCTTAGGTCTTGGTTATTTACGTGATTTATCGAAGAAGATTAGTGGACTTCTCGGCTGAGATAAAGGTTAGATCTACCTCTCTATCTTTTAGTTATCCTGGCTGTTGCGGATGAGTTAAGGTAATTGCCCGGGATACTTAGAGTAATCGAGAAAACCAACCGATATCTTCTTTTGGACTGTGATTTGGTCATTTTAAATCTTGTGAGCTTGGAATCCTTTCAGCTTTTGTGAATTTCCTATTAACTTTTGTTTGTGGGATATTAACAAATCTGATACGTGGTTCTGGCCGCAAGTAGGGATAACGGACATCCAATATCTATGTGAATGCTCCGTAACTTCAAGAGACTCGGGCAGCCAGGCATTGACCCAAAGAATGAAACGCAGATATTCGGGTTAACAGATGGGGTGGCAACATGCATATTTTGAGTTACCTGACTAGACACTAACATATTCAAACTCCACGCTTGACTGTACAATCGTACAAAAACAAAACAAAAAAGGACAATTTAGATAATAAAGGAGCGCTCATTTGTCTCCACCCCTTCACGAAGACTTTCCCAACCACAAATCAAGGATAGTACAACCCACTTCCACCCCGTTGCTTATTCCTCATTCCCACCACACCATCTCCCACAATGCCATCCAAGTCAACGCCGGTGCTGGAGATTTCCTTCTTACCAAGGAGTGCAACGGGAATTTTGGTCAAAGTCTCTTGGGCGTTGGATTCTTTCTCATTCTTCCTCCTGGTCTCCTCGTCCATGTGTTCGGTCATCGAGTCAATTCTACTCGAAGCAGCTTTGGCTTGTGCCTTTGCAACGAGATTTAATGCATCAGGTGTGTCAAGCTTTGCAGTCCAATAAGGTCTTGATTCTGTGCCCAGAGGAGTTCCACCTGGACGTTTAATTGGAACCTTTCGGCAAGCAGCGATGAGGGCGCACATGAACCGGCCACTTCGCTTGGCGCGAAGAGGCTCGTTGCTCCAGTTATTCTTGTGGATCCACGCAACCCGTAGCTCCATCTTGTTGAGTTCGAAGATCTCAATGAGGTTGATGGCAAGGTTTGGCATGTAATCCCTAGGATTGGCTTTGAGGAAGGCTTCCATCTCGGTTCGGAGGTGCATGATGTCGACGAAGGAAGTTTGGATATCGACGAAAATGCTTCTTGATTCTCTGTTGTTACCGGATCTAGTCACATTTTCGATACGCTTCAGTTGAAGTCGCTCATTTGTGATTTGCATCAACTGTTGGGTGTCTAAGCGCTGGAAAACTGTGTAGAGAAGACTTTGTTGCTTGACGACGCAAGATACAGAGGAGGTGGAAGCCATGTTGTAGACCTGAACCCGGTCACCAATATCGAAGGGGTGTTCGAAAAAGACAAAGATGCAACCAGTCAAGAATTTATGGATGGTTCTTCCGAAGGCAAATCCCAGGCCTACAACAATGGTGGAAGCTGTTTGTTGAAGCGCTTTGAGAGTCTCGACATCTATATTTTTCGGTTAGAATGGAGCTGGTAAAGTTATAGAGATACCACTTACACAGAAGAAGAATGAAATAGGTCATAACAGCAGTGACACTTCCGATCAGGATCCATTCGAATGTGTTTAGGCAGTGGTCAATTGTTGTCATGCCTTTGTAGATGTCTGCTCTGATTCTGCCGGCCTCAATGGAAGTCCATACCATCTCCTCGAGTTTGATGTCCTTGCTCTCGTTTTCGTCGATGGCGGCAAAAATTCTCTTTGCTTCTTCGCTTCTGTAAGGACCAAGAACCTCCTCGATATCAGATGCCTTCAAAGCATCTTCTCCATCAGCGACCAAGCTCCTCCAGATCCGGGTCGCTAATGCTGCGGCTGACTTGGGGCTGGCAAGGGCACGCTGAACAACAGCGTAAGAACTTCCGTGGCCAAACCAATGGTCTTTACGTGTATCATCGCCAAAATATCTAGCTTTCTTGGCACCGCGGAAACCAACCCTTCCTAAGAACTGGCCAGCATCTTTCTCGTCTTGCATTTTTGAGGCGATATTGCTGCTCGGGCTTGAAATGAGGGTGTCCTCAACCTTGAATTGTGGGGCGCCTTTGGGATTTGCATAAAGGGAAGCATCGTAAAGTGTGGCCATAGCAGAATAAAGCTCCTTCGAGTGAGCAATTCGCCCTTGATTGCTTCGAGAATGGTAGTGGATGCCTATGTATAGAATCAAGAACTTGATGAGGCAATAGGCAACAACAGCAAAAGTCGTTTGTTCGAGAACATCTGCTACAACGTCGTCCCACTGAATTGTCGTCAGTTCAAGAAAAGAAAGATTGAGTTCTTTACTTACATGCCAATCACCTTCTTCTTTGGTGAAATTTATATACAATTCATCGTTGAGATTGATGCAGGCGAAAAATGTTATGAGGCCAATGATCTGTGTTCCCAGTGCAGTGATTGGTTTTCGAAGGACACGCCAGATACGCCAATATCTATGATGGGCTGGGTTTATGTATCTAGTACGTTCTTTAGTAAATTCTGGAGGACCAAATGAAAGGGGAATAGGCAACATACCTTGCGACAACCCGAAATAGATAAGGCATAACCATGATGAAGATATCCACGAGAGCAGCTCCAACCCAAGTGATGAAAAACCACAAGAACAACCACATGATGAGATTTGGAGTCTTGGACTTCTCCCAATCTGCCTCAGTCTCAGGGTCAATCGCTCCTCCTGCAGCCGCAGCTGCTATGAAGGCAGCGAACAAACCACCACCAACGATGATAACAACAGCGGCATAACGAACTCCCCATAGAATGAGCTTTTTTCGTTTGTTTGGAGGGTCTGCCGGTGGAGGTATGGGGTAGATCTCCAACGATGTTTGGGCTGATTCTTCTTTCGCCGTGGCGTCGTATCCCTTGTTCTCCCCCATCTTGAAGAATTAATAATGAGAGTAAAGATTATGATGTTCCAGCAAGAAGAAGAAAAGGCCACCAGGAAAGATATATATCATCTCGACTCTTGGCAATGACTAGGCCCATGTTTGAGGCGAGTACAGGGCTTCTACTAGGAACAATGAAGGAGAATTAGATGCTCGTAAACAACACGGTGAGGTGTACTAATTTAGTCACACAAAAAGTCGAGTTCTGGTTCTCTGGAATCCCGAGACGCATCTCAAGTGGAGAGAAGCCCAGTAACGACCAGGAATCTCCTATCAAAGATTGTTGCTCGTACCAAGGCCACAACCTTACTTTTGCGCCATCACAATCTTGAATCCTGATGGCTTTCCTCCGACAAAATGAGTGGTCTGAGACGGACGGTGTGAGGCTTGTTCGGGACAAGTGTCGTGAGATTCGACACCAAGGTCATGATTTGGTGATGATTTGGTGATGATTTGGGGGTTTTCGATTGGGAAAATAAGCTTCATCCTTCTCAGCTCACCTTGGCGAATCTCCTTATAGGCTTTACAGGGAGGCTGAGCCGCAAATTCTGGGGGCTGCAGGTGCCTTAAATTTAGCGAGACCTGCAACCACTTCTAAATTCCGCTTGACCCTGTTGGAAAAGAGGTGCCGGTAAATGGAATGGACCTTTGGGCTCTAACCAACATGCGGCATGCCTTATCTCCTACAGTACTAGGCCACCTCTTAGATGTTGATTGGGTCTGAGAATTTCGAAGTTGTCAGCATTTACGAGCAATGTCACGACGGCTCGTAAAGTTAATTACATCTGGTTTCGCCTTAAGCGCATCCTGTTCTCTTTCCACGTGTGGAAAGACACGAAGTATCATCAAAAGTTGTGATATGCACGGAAGTCCTGATTGGTGTCTACAACGCCATCCTTTTCACTCTATCAAACGTATCAAACGTATCAAAACTAGCCCCATGAAGTGCTGTCGGTTGGTGGAGCACCTTTGCGAATACAAATAGTGATCAATCTCCGTGCTAGTGGGTGATGCCTGATTCTTAAAGGCAGAGCTGGGCAACAATTAGTCGATGCTCAACCGGCCTAAAGAAGAAACGGTGACTGCTCATTCAATCCTCGTTGTACTGTAATTTTTATTTTCGATAGCATATGCAAGTTTTCCTAAATAGACTCTTGATAAAAATGAATTCAAGTGTTTGAAGGAGGCGAAATGGACACTCAGCCTCACTAGTCTATCGAAATGCGAAACCCACGAAATACTGTCACCATAGATATTTAAGAATGGGCTTTGAGGAGTACTCGAGTACGGTCAAAACCGGGATGCATCACTTGGCGGGTTCTGGGTTCCAGCTATGAAAACCCAATCTCACAACAGAATCTCACATGAGCCGCTGCTGAGAAGTGCAGTCAACCGCACCTGGATTTTGGGGTCCGTTATCGGAAGACCAGGGGGTTTTCTTTGATATCGGTTCTAAACTTGACTGATTTGGCACATACGTAGAGAAGAGAGTATTCATATATAATTGAAATTTCGATATTATTTAGCTTTTGTAGACGTGTCTAATAGGTTCTGATTTTTCCATAAGCGAACTCCTGTTAGCGATAGTTCACGGCAAGAGTGTTGCGTACGGACCGAAAGTACCTTGTGGCGTGGGCTAGGTGGTCTCCAAATTGGTATAGCAAATCTTCCTCAGCATGTACGATAACCGACGAAGACTCACCTCTTTCTCCGTATTTGGAAGATAAGAAGCCTACTTTAACCATCTTCTTTTACGACATAGATATAATTGTATCTTTTGCCTGTCTTCTCTTCCTCCACGATACCCCTTTGCTAATCTGCACCACCATTAGTGCCAAACCGACCAGCATAACTGCTGCAAGCAACGTAAAAGTCCAGCCGACTCCAATTCCATTGACAATCGGAAGCACCGCAGCCGTTCCACCAGCACCCATAAGACACCTAACCAAGTTCAAAGCCGCCGTCGCAGTAGCACTCCTTTTCGGATAAATGTCAACCAGCATTGTTGTCACTACGCTCTGAATACTCGTTGCTGCCCAGCCAATCACAAAGGTGCAAATTATCGGGACTGAAATATGAATGTTATAATCCAGCGTCCATCCGAATATCAATACACTTGCAATTTGAAGTGGACCCCAGACCCAAATGCTTCTCAGCCTCGCTTTCTCCAAAGGGAAATCCTCTGACGAGCCGGTAAACTTTTCCTTGAAGCGATTGTAATCGAAGTCCAGGAATTTGCCAGTGGTAAGAGTTCCAATTATACAACCTACTCCATTACCAAGGAAGCAAAGTCCGATATGCAATTCGCTCAAGCCGTAGGTGCGTTTGAATAGTGTTGAGAGAATAGCAATAACCATTTGCCACACTGTGTAGTACACGGAGAGGAAGATAATCGCAAGTGTTACCTCGATGCTGAAGATAATTCTCAAAGGGCCGAGGAAATCTACTGGAAGTTTCTTGGTAAATGAAGTTCTGGTGCTAGTTCGCTCCAAGAGATTTGATTCGGTAGGAGGATTTCGACGAAGTTTAATGTAAGATAACAAGGATATGGAAAGTCCTTTTGCTGGTTTTGATCCATTTCCTACCATGGCACGTAACGTTTCTGGGAGCAAGTTACCTAAGATGATGATGAAAACCCCCGCGTAAATGGTCAAGAACCAGAAGATTGACCGCCATCCTAAGGTCTGTGAGAATACACCACCGAGGATGGGACCGACAGCAACGGGCGAGAGTAATGCAGCTTGATAAATCCCCATGTAACCACCTCTTTCTTCGCGAACCGTGATATCACCTACTACGCCGGCACCGATGGCAATGGTACTTGCACTCCCAGCACTTTGGAGGCATCTCAAGATAACTAGCTGATAGTAGTGTTCCGTTTTTGCAAGTCCGATGCATGCACCAATGAAGATGATGAAAGTGCACAAATATGTTACTCTTCTTCCATGAACCTACCAAGTATTAGCAGTGTGTTTCATCAAACCGAATACGTATATATTTTACATCAGCAACAGCACCCCAGATTGAAGGTGATAAACCCTGTAAGATCATGTAAGAAGTGATGGTGAGGTTGACGAGTTCGGCTGAGACATTGAGGTCCAAAGAAATACTGGGGATGGCGGGGAAATAAATATTGCTTGCAAATCCCGAGAATGTTGCCGCGACGGAAACAATAGCAACGATGAGAACCTTTTGACCAGGCGTATAGATACTGTACGGAACAGGAGGTGGCCCCTGGGACTCGCGGCCATCGGCTTTCTCTGGATCATTCATGGTTTGGTGTTGTGAATCAAGCTGGGAGAATGAAAATCTTCAAGTCCGAGGGATGTACCGAAGATCTCCAGCCAGAGATGTGACAGTACAATCAAATGAGGCCGATATCGGAATTGAGGACATCGACTTCATAGCAAGGTATGTTGGATTGGCATAGAGGTCAGGGACATCAGAGGAGATTATTTGTACTTTGCTTAAATTTTATAAATCTTCGAGATTGCGAAAAATAAGTTAATGGTGGCAAAGGCGACGGAACCAGACTTCCGTCAACACCAACACCATACTTGTACCCTCCATCACCACTTTTCAATTCAAAGGCTGAGCTCCAATTATACATTGAGCCCCAACTATCGGTCAATCTTGCTTAATCTGTACCTCTCTGCCTTCATCCACGTCTGACTTTCTTTCGTCCGAGTTTTCAGCGCCTGCATTTTCGATGTTACCAATAACAAGATTTTTCTCGGGGCGCCTAACATTGTCATCAACAAAGAAGTCCTGCAATTCAGCCATGAAAAGCCCAGTGTATCTTGCCGCTTTACCCCGCGAAATTGTAGCATTCGCAATGTCAAGTATCAATTCGGGAGGTATCTCTTTTTCGTTTGGATCTATTTCCCCATTCAGCCAGGTTGCCGCGATGTATTTCCGAAGCAGACTGTCCTCAGTCGTACTGTTGTATACCCAGTGAAACATGTAAGATGGGAGTGATCGCCTTCTTCAGTTTCGCTTTGGTACTCTCGTAAGTTCTCCAAAAACGTCAACGCGTGGTTCTGTAGCTTCGGAGCCTTGACTTGTTCAGCGAGTAACCAGAGAAGAAGAGCTGCGCGGGGCTCAAAATCCATAGTGCTTGGCCACTCGATCTTTTGCTTGTAGATCCAGTTGACGAAGAGGCCGAAGCTTCCAGGGTATTTATCTTCTAGTACATGTTCCTGCGTCTCCCCGTCGTTGAAGGCATCATGGAAGTAGTGTGAATAATGACATAAAACGTTCTTGTGGATCATATATGATTTTTTTTCTCCGGGGAAATTAGAAGGGGGTTGGAGATGGACGGTGACCAAATGTTGCGGTTCTCTAGGTATCTGTGTTAGTTGGTCATAGGTGTAAAGTTTCAATAGAGAGTACTTACATCAGGCAAGGATCAGACTTATGGAATTCTAGGCCAAACACTTCCGAAAGCTCACGAAGTGAGAGGAGCCTTGTCGATGGATTAAGATCTCGAGTCTTGTCGATAATGTAATCCCCGAAAAGCGACATCATGAGTGAAAAGCTATACTCGAGGATTATATTTATGACGAAACCTAACCCGTCTAGCGATACGTACAGCCAAGGAAAGCTCTACTCGTGAGGTAATGTTTCTTTGAGATTCCGATGGAGAATTGTACCCGATGATGCTTATTTGAAGATGTTGTTGTGTCTGTGATAGGATGTGAAGTTGTAAAGAATTGTCCCGTAGGTCAGCAACGGAGACTTATATATACGTATTGGGCTGCGTGAATAACAGAGAAAACTTAAAAGTAAGGTCATATTGTCACAATCGAATCACAAGTTGTAAAGTGTGTAACTTCATCATAATAATAAAAGATTGATTCACAATTTCACAATATTCTCGAAAATATGACTAACCTTCCTCTTCCTTGATAGCCATTTCACTTCACCTTCATCTTCCCACCTCTTAGCTTGACGCGTCAATCCATTACATCAATCAAACCGCTGGATCGCTAGGGTTGAAAAGACTCAAACCATCGACCGAGGATTTTTGGTTGTTTGCTCGCATTGACTGGATCTGAATTGATTTTGTTTTCTGCGGTTTTCCATTCACTCACGACAATTCCAGGAGTTGTTTGGTTACAAGGGCGACGGGAGTTCTGGCGACGTGAACTTTTACATAAAGCGATGTACCGCCCTATCCTTTCTCACCTCTTGAGAATCGATAACTTCGGAACCATCACTTCTGGGTTAATCTAGGCATCTTGATGGGCGGGAACGAGTACACTGAAATCTTGGGTAATAGGGTGTATTCTACGTAGGTACACTTCCCTCCAACAGAGTCGTTGTTTATGGTAGTCCTTGAATTTGGAAGAATCACGCACGTCTTTGCGGGCCCTATGATATTGAGATTATTTGAAGACCAGCAGGATCGATTGGCAGTAAGAAGAGTTCATTATAAATTAAGATTTGTTAAGGCGGAGAACAATTCAACATGTTAGTGTCTTTACACCTAACGCTCCCCTCTCAATAACGATTTTATCCCAAAACCCTCCTACAAGTATTTAACAACTCATTCTCGTTCTATTTCGAAATTGTGTTTGAAAAGCAAGACATTTTGCTGTTTTTGTTCTTTTCTTGCGTTTATATTGGTATACAGTAGATTATTTGGTGTCAATAATACCATTTCAAGTGGGTCAAGTATGCACTTGCCCTACCTACATGACGACTTGCACGCCGAGAAAGTTCCCAACAATGAAACCCCCCAATATAATCCATCTTCTATCGCCTTCTTTTACTAATCCTCCTTTCTGGGCACCATTAATTGAATATTATTGTCGCGTTGTATATCTCGCTCCGTGCCTTTCTCGAAACCCGGTCCTCGTCGCTAACCCTCGATACCCTTCCATTCCGCTCCTCCTTCACGAACCGAACGTTTTTCTATATCCCGATAACTGACCTCGGCCATGCCAACCACTTTGCCATCAGCCATGCACCTGAACCCTACAATCGTCGGCCCCATAACAATCTCCAACATAATCGGGATTCTCCACATCCTTGCTTTGGTCTTCGGATCTTCCATATATGGAGTCGTGAGAAAAGCTTTGGGGAGATGACATTCAATATCAGCAAAATCGTAAACGTCCGATGTCTTTCGCGAGGGTGCAGTAGACAAGTCGTTGCGTACGATAGAGAAAGACATAGAGTAGGAGTCGATGCCGATTTGGTCTTCGTCTTTGACGACTAATGCGAATTGATAGGGGGGTAATTGTGTGGAGGGGTTGATTTCTTGTCCCTGTGAAGGTTGCAGCGTTAGTATCTATGTTCTATCACTATGGGAGGGCGGTCAACCTTTTTTACAAGCCATTGAATTTGATTGCGCGCTTTAGTAAGTTTGGTTATAGGACATTCCCAACGGTCACTTGGATTGTGTTGCATGGGATCGAAAATGGTGTTATATACCACCCCAAAATTGCAGCGAGAGAGGCGGGTGTTTACTGGTGTGATTTTTCCAAGTCCTAGGCATTCGCACAGTACGGCGCCCTTGACTACCGAAGTCCAGCTTGAAATTTTGTTAGTCAATTTCTTTGGGAGATGAAAATTTTTCTTCATGCTAGGCTAATGGAGAGTAAAGATAGTCCTACCTTGTATCAGCTTGCCAAATTTTCACACCTTCGTCTTCTGGGAACTCTTGTCGGATGCGTTGGTGTAGGAAGTTGGAGCCGCCAAAACCTCCTACGAGGAGGATGCCCTGTGGAGAGATAAGTTATTCCTGAAAAACTTAGAAGGGAGACAAAATTCCAACCTTTAATTTCGAAGAGAGTTTCTTCTTTTGAAGTCCATCTTTCTGTCCTTCTATAAGAATCATAATTTGAGTGATTATATGCTCGAAGGAAACGCTTAGTATGGAACTACGACCGGTCAGCTTTCGTAGAACAGAGCAAGTGGGAAATTCTCACTTCGGAATCTTGAATTTTCCTCTTCTGATATTCCTTTCAGGGTCTGGGTCGTCAGGAAGACCCGGGACATCTAGAAAATAAGCCTGCTTTGCAGTTTCCGGTCCATAAGAACGCTTGATAGCATATTCAAAAGTCTCCGCAATTTTCGCTTTGGATTGTTGAGTTAACCTATCCCAATCTCCTTGTAAAATTCCTTGGAGTTGGTTTTCGAATTGTAAATCGACAAATACAGATCCACAAAGATCTCCATCTGCAATAACACACTGATCAAGTACAAGAGGATCAGCCGATTTCACTTGATAACTCACTACATCTACAGTACCCCCACCAGCATCACAAACGATAACGCAATCTTCTTTTCGTATCTTGCCGGCTCGAACTCGTTGCTTACAGCCGAAAATTGCTGCCGCTTCTGGTTCGCTGATGAATTTCAGTTGCTGTCCGTGTTTAGTAAATCCGGCTTTCTCGGCAGCTTTAACGGTGTTGTCTTTGGCTTTGTCTGACCAAACAGCCGGCACTGTCATCACGATCGTCGTCGCCGCATTCTTGAAAATTTGCTTATCATCCTCATCACTGATGATATGCGTTTCTATATGCCCCCACATCCAAGCCAAATAATCCGATGTTGCTTCAGTGGCGGTTTTTTTCAATCGTTTGAGTGTTGCTTGTGCGTTTTGCATCTGTTCTGCTTCCCCTGGATATGGATTTGCTGCTTGATCTTCGAGAAGCAGTTTCACCCACTGAATTTTCTCGAGACCATCTGGGATATCCCATCCGCAGTGGGGGTTCCCTTGTACATCGTAGGCAATTTCGGTGGGGACTTTATCGGAGGCTTGTCGGAAGGAGTCACCTCTAATTCCTGGTGACCATCGCCGGATTACGACGACCTCTGGTTCTGAGTGGTCCTGAGTTCGAATTATCGCGTATGCTGCACCGGAGTTACTGAGATCAATAAAGTTAGCTTTGGGCGGACTATATAGGTAGCTTCCATGCCAGGTTACCAGGTTCCAAAATCTATCCCGATAATAAGTTTCAATTGGGAATCCCGAGGAGAACTGGAATTCATATGCGCCATTGGAAATGCTTTGCGCAACAGTCACCTTAGGTATTGAGGTTTGAATTTGGAAGGGCTGATGTTGGAACGAGATAATAAGAGTTATACTGATATACCTGATAGTCACAAGTGGGCATAGATATATTCTGTTCTCGAACCTGCTGAGAGGCCCGAACGAAAAGTAGGTGGGTTTCCAGAGAAGGGAAAAGCAAGCTTCAAAAACGAGGCTGTCTGCCTTCCAGCGCGGGGAATTATTGTGACAGCGCTTAGAGATAGTTCACAGCCTCCACCATGGTTCAGCCACTACATGCACCTTATCAGCTCACCGAAACCACACTCAATAATCTGAAAAGCCTTGCGCATTTGACTGAGACGAATTTTAAAGTTGCAAGAAGTCTCCCACTGTTGGAGATAAATGTTCGGAATGCAAAATCATTTGTAAAGATTTGATCTCCTGAAATGCGAAAGTCTTGCTCATCGTCCATGGCTCGCCGACAAAAGTCCAACCGAAAAGACTCGAATTCCGAACCAGGAACCGAAGGGGCTCCTGGTGATCGGGCAGCACAATCCTCACTTGAAGGTGTGAAATGCCCTCAGTCCTTTTCTCTTTCTGTTCCCGTTGCGCACTTGCGCGATCACAAATAGTCGAACCAAGAAAACAACCTTTTCGCGATGCTCCCAATCTATGTCTACCAGAACCTTCTGACATCTCATTTCATGCTCTAGATTCAAAGGCCCCAGAATCAGAATTAAACCACGAAAAGACGATGGAATCCACCCTCGCAAATGATGTATCAAAACCCAAAGCAGCTCCCGGAGAACAAAACTTCATTCTGGACTTCCCCGGAACTGACCTGGAGAAAGAGAACCTCGCCTTGAAAAAGGAGCTTTTCTCCCTTCGAGCCCAACGGAAGCACCTCATTTCTGACGTTGAGAACCTCACTCGAACACGCAACGACCTCCAAGAAAGATTCACGAGCCTGGAGGACCGTCATAACCAAACCTACATGGAGAACCGACGATTACGATCCATCGTTTCCTCTTCATCTCCACATAGCGACGAGAAACTCGTTGTGGCATTCAAGACACTATTCGTAACGATCGAAACGTGGTGTAGTGAGCAAGCGTTCAATGCGCTCCCACCGAAGCTAGACGAGCGGAGGTTGCATGAACTGGAGAATGGATTGAAGTTGAGTTACGTTCCTGATAAAAAGTTGATTGAAGATTGCTCGGGTGAGTTTGGTCGGGCCTATGTGATCAATGTGTTGTTAGAGAAAGTGTTTTATACAAGGGCGGGGGATATAGCTTTTTGTAAGGATATGTGGACGACCGAGTCTGTAGTTTATCATCTTACTTCTTTGGAGATGCGGCTGATGAAGGCTGGTATGTGAACAAGATTAACTTTGTCGGGCTTGGACTAAAATATTTAGGACTCGACCCAGCCGATGTCTGTCGCTGGCGGTCTATGACGATCGATTTCCTCAACCGAACCCCACAAAACAACCAAGAGCGCGTTACAAACCTCTGCGAAGAGATGGCACTTTTCCTGTCCTACCTCTATGGCCACACATCAGACTCACGGATCCTTCAAACAGCCAGCGATTTGGAGCAAAGAATTATACGGCCAGCCATAGATTTAGCACTCCATCTACGAGTCCACCAACCAGCAATGTATGTTCGAATGTTGGAGAACTTGGACGATTCGAATTGTACAATCACGGTTCATGATCCGGATGGTGTTTATGATAAGAGATTCTTGAATAGACATGAGAAGGAGAAGACGTATACTGTGCAATTGATGGTAAGACCGGCATTGGTGAGGTATCCCAGCAACGACGCACCGATCCAACTGATTGCGAAATGCGAATGCTTTTTGATACATACCAATGGCCCAGCTTAGAGATATTTGGTAGAAACTAAGGAATGTGCAGTAATTGTATACCTGCTTATCTATGTATCGCGTCGGAGAAAACTCGAAGGTCAAATGTTGACAAATATGTATCGATATCTGATTTAAAGACCAAAAACCTTATATCTGCTTCAATTACGCATCGAACATCAGGAAAGAATATATATTAACCAAGGGCAGCAGCAACAACATTTGCAGTAATCGACCCAATTTGAAATAACCAACTGATGATATTCTGCACCGTTCTACTCCTCTTCTCCTTTTTCAATTCTTCTGCTGCCATGCGAATATCATCTCTCACCTTGTCAAAAACATTTTCATTCAAAATCTCCTCATCCGCGACTCGATGGCTTATACTTTGTTTCAAGTTATCCATCTCGACAGCTTCCGCATCATTCCTCTCTTCCCTAGCTATTCCAGCCAATGCACGAACTCTCCGTTCATCATTTTCCCGCTCGTTGACTATATGCGCGCCCGCAGACGTGGAGCCAAGGATCTTCCCTACTTCCATCTCCCCTTGCAATGCAAGAACGATATCTTTTTTATTCGTGAAGGTCCGAAGTATCGAACGCGCTCCTTGTGTGGTGTCATCGAACCTCCACATTTTGGAACCTCCTCTTATCATATCACCCCAGAACTGACGACGGAGATCGCCTTCGCGAATTGGACATCCGAATGATCTTTGCATTTCCAAGCTCTCGGGCCATCGAGATGTAACGAGGGTGACATTGGAGTAGTTTGCTGGTCCGCATACTTTCTTGATCATTTCTGTTTGGCGAAGGGTATCGCCAGTCATTCTAGGCGACAGAATATCGTACAGGTAAAGAATACCGCGCTTGTTCGAGTTAGATGAGTTGAATTTAGACCTTCGGAGTAAAAGAGCATACCAATTTCACACCAAGCTGTTGCTGTAAAGCTAAAGTCCTTGCAATCTCTTCCAAAATCACAGAATCCGATCGCTCGAAATCCCTCCATGTATCATTGAACCCTGGAGTGTCGACAAGTAGGAATATCTGACCATCAACATCGACTTCGACGAGTTGCGGTTTGGCGGTACCTGTTTCTCAAATTAGATGTGGCAAATCAACATAAAATGATTGCTAACATGATACAGAGTGCGCCGATTCTTTCACACTTCCTGGTTTGAGTCGATTGATAAAATGGCTCTTTCCAGCGCCCGTTTGACCGAGGAGCAAGATCATAGATCCATTTGTCTCCTCGATTTCCAGTTCCTCTAGAAGTTCTGTCGGCATTTTTTCAGCAGAAAAAGGAAACAATAGCTTGTACTTCGATGAAGTGTACTTTGCAAGTAAAAAGAATGATGGTTCAAAGAATGGTTAAAAAATAAGTAAAATATTTAACATAGAAACTAGAGAAGAAAGCACTGCCACATGGGGTTCTTCAACAGAAGGATGGATATGCAATGAGGGGTACTGTAAGGCTCCTTAGGAAGAAACGCCAAATAGAGACGGGAAGAGAGTGGGTTACATTTTCATGAGACATGGAGGGCAGCAGTTTCGAGATCACTCATTATTGGAGGGGCAAATTCCAAATTGAGACTCTTGAGACTTGTTACTGCGCGAGGCTTTCTTCAGCTGACAAGGTCTCCTAGTCTTCCTGCCTAAAATAGACGAGGCTGAAAAGAAAAAGAAATTCCCGACATGAATTACCACGTGACCTAGATTTACTGCCCTAATGAATGCCTGAAGCACAACTTCTATATGTTCTAGCGGGTGTGATTGGCTGAGTGGCTGGGTGCAACCGAGAACGACAGTGCAAAAATTGATATTGTGGAATCTTATTCAAATATGAACTAAAACGCGAGGGGGAACAAATATTTTTGATATATCACAAGGTACACAGATTCACTAATGAGAGACTAGTAGATTGAAATAGCAGCACTACATATATGCACATGGCCATGCCGTCCTCTCACCTGGACCCCGAGACTCAACGGGACGAGGAATCGAAGTTGCATAGAAAGTGCATGGCAATATGGGACTCGCCGATCAGCGCGATCTTCCCAGTAGGGTAGAGCCTCTGATTGAACAAGGAATCTTCGTTTACCGTTGTCATGAATAATACTGTAAGCTATTAAGCTTCCAAACTTGTCTCATAAGCTCACAATCACTAATGTTCAAAGCTGCCGTCCTAATAGCGGCTTGCACTGACTGGAAAGCTCACCAAAGCAACCATTATTCCGGCTTCCAACCACATATTTCTCAAGAACGACTTCGGAACTGGAACGGAATGGAGTCTCTTGAGTTTTGCAGGTCGATACAAAATTCTGATTTTGTACATTGTTTGACAAGGGGACTATCGCATCTCCGTGAGTCAAGTTACAGTACTGTTGTGCGTTATTTGAGAATAGTGTGGGGAGTCTTATTGCTACGTACTCAGTAGAGGGAAACCGTGTGAAGTATGAAAATATTATTTCTGTGGTTTGTGTGAATTGAGAACAATGAATAAGGCAAAAATTTTAAGGTTGAGATATGTGAGCATCTGAATATTAGCGATCTCCGAATCGGCAGTTGGATCTCCCAACACTCTAACTCTTGTTGAGCCGCAATAATTTTGAGAGGTGCCCTCTTTCATCCCTACCACAATTCCAGTAACCCTTTAGCTAAGTATGGCCATTTGATTACATCTCCAGCTTTGATGTTCTCAACTGTTCCGGGAGTTGAGCTCTGAATATATTCCTAATAAATATATCGCTTAAACAAATCACGCACAGGTCGAAGACATCTCACTTGCGCTTGGCTCTCAATGAGTAATTGTTTCTACAATACATTCATACTAGCAAAAGTGTGACCAGCTTGTTGAAATATAAATAAACTCCTTTGGTCACTGTCCATAAACAAAAAGACCCTACCACCCTCAAGCTTACAAATTCAAGAAAGGCTTGTAAAATCAACATTGAAAATCGCTCCTTTAATTGATCTGAGTATGAAACCTTTCAAAAATCTTTTCTCTTGCTTCTTCTTGAAGCCCAATTCCGAAACACCTGCTAAAGCTCGACTGGGAATCTGCAAGAGTATCTTTCGGAAAAAGGAGCCAGTTTTGGAAAACCCCCCTAAACGTCCGGAACAGATGAGAGTGTCAAGCTTCAGAGAGGAATTTTGAGATGGAAATTGCAAGGTCATAGTGACTCGGTTTGCCGATATAGATGGAAAATTCACCATGAATTAGTGGAGTGGGAGGGAGCATGGGTTCCAGAAAACCTTCCTCGCATGGTTGGAGTTCTTCAATAAAAAAAAGAAAAGCCTCATGATACAGACAGAGCTTCGAACATGTTAAGTCTACCATTTTTATAATTTTCCCTTCTAGAAGGAGAAATGGTCCGTCAATATAGGCAAAAAATAAACTCAAGCCTCTTTCACATTCATGATATTACAAAAGCCCATTCACAGAAGACCACAAGGGGTCACATAAATTAATACCCCAACTTCCTCAATCTACAAGAGTAGCAAGCCTTAAATCCTCCAACATCTAAACTCTCGAAACTTCCAGACTTGTTGAAAATGAAGCTCCCAAGACTCTTAGCTGTCACATTATTACTTTTTCGGGTCTTCTCCACCAACGGCCACGAGCTATCAACATCTGCGGGAAATGCATCAAGCACTGTTCCTCTCTTTTTTATTACCTCGCTAGCTGAGCTGGAAGCCACCTTCCCAAGTATCGAAGTTCAAACCATTACAACGACGAGAACCCTTGCACCTCCGAAAAGTATCTTACATCCACATCCAGGAACACCAGGGACAAAAAGTTCGAGCTCCAGCAAGCTAACGCATAGTTCTTATACAACTTCCCGTCCGAGAGCCACGGCGTCTTTCTTTCCAAATCAACGCCCAAACAAAAATACAAGCATAATAATCACGACATCGCAGATTCAGCATACAAATTTCAGTAACAGCTTGCATACCACGAGCCCCAACGGGAAAATTAGCACAAGTTCTAGCAAGTGGATAACAAGCTCGTACCTTGAACATCAAAACAAAACTTCTGGCAAACCGACGACAACCTCACTGCCGCATCATTCAATCTCCACTACCAGTAAACCGAAATCGAAATCTCTCGCCCCAAACCAACGCCCGAATACAAATATTACCATATCTACCCAATCAAAGCATAAGAGTACAAATTCCTGCAAACCAACATCAGGTTCGGTTTCTCAACACGCAACTACATCTTTCAGCAAATCGACAACGAAGTCATTAGGCCCAAACCAACGCCCCCACACGAATCTCACTACACCCCTCCAAAGCCAAACCCAACATCAGAGTACGAATTCCAGTAGACCAACAACGAAGTCCCTGGCTTCCAAACCAACGTCCACACACAAAATTCATCACAACACCTAATAGTACTTCTCTTCACCCTGCCTCTTCTCAAGCAAATACATCCCAAATCACGTCCCAAAAGACTGGCGCTTCCACGTCGAGCTCACCTTCCCATTCACAAACAGGAACTCCCAAAGTTGTCACCCTAACCAAAATTGCAACCACAACTTTGCCACCCTTTACCAATGAAAAAACCTACACAACAATAATCCCATCCTCCACAACGACGATATACACCACATTTGTACCGCCTCTCAATTCTGGAGCAGCTAAAGCTCTCGCTATACCAACCAAGAACAAAACTAGCACATCCATTCCTCCCCCACTAAACAATGGACCGGTACCAAATAGGGCGGCGAAGAGAAAGTTGTTTGCCTGGAATCAAGAGAGATCTGCTCCTGTAGCTGCGCTAGCGGGAGCAGCGCGATTGATTTTGACGGGAAACCTAGTAAGGGATCGATCAAGAAAAACAAGACTATTTTAATAGTCCTGGGCTTGATGGTAGCTGTTGTGTTTGTAATTGGGATTTTTTTTTTGTTGGCATCATCATTGTTCAGGAGATTGAATTAGTTGTTTGTAGATTGAGAACTTGAATCTGCAAGATTATGTAGTGGAGGCAATAGAATTACTAAATATTAAGTGTCTGTAGCTGCAAATCCATAACATACGTCGTGATAACAATCTTTTGACAAAGCGATTCTAATCTTCTCTAAATTTTCCACTTCCAATGAATATGCTGATAGAATGACTGTGTTTAACCTGAAACTCAGCTTTTATTCGTAATTCCTATCTATTAGAATCCCATTCACAGAAGCTACAAAATGGCAGAATATAAAGACTTCTTACCACTGACCTTTACTTTTTAAAAATATCCGATACTCCATCACAGGTTCTACCGGCCCAGCAGTTACCAAACTAGGCAGCACAAAATCGACCCAGGAAAAGGCAACAGGCAAAGTGAAAGAAGTATGAGGGTTTCAGCAATATCCTTCTACCCTACCCTTGGGGTATTGTTCACTCTTCTTCTCTTTCCCATTTCACTCGTAGCCAACGAAACCGAAAATCGAAAAATCGACTCTGCAGCTATCATTAGCACAGTTACGACCACACATACAACAAGCACACCTCATCTGCCATCGACCCTTGCAACAACACCGGTTTCACATCGAAACAATTTCTCTCCCCGGCAACCCGTTATCGCAAAATCACCAGCACCAACACCGAGAAATCCTCCTGAGAGGAAGAACGAGGAAGGGTCCAGCGGCAGTGAAAATGGGCAGGGAAAAGTGGCTGAGAGAGGACTTCTTTCTCGACAAGAGATGTCTGAAGAGGCCCAAAGGAAGAATGAGAGAAGTAAATAGGTTACAACGATTGTTACATGGGTTTTGGTTGGCTTCGCTTTACTTATTTTAGTACTTTTGAGTATTCGCTTTTATGCAGAGTAAACCTTTTTTGTGGGGAGGGTAATGCAGTTCTTAGCATGATTTATCAAACGGAGATCGTTCTCTGAGCGGTATTTTTTGAAAATCAAATAAATATCACTCCTCCATCACCTTTTCCCTAAAGATGTTAACGTGCATGTCGAAAAACAATTATGCTTACCAGCCGAGGAAGGGAGAAGTGCTTTGATCGTTCCTTTCCATTTCTCCCGTTAGTCACACATTGAGATATATCTGCTTGAAAGCTCTTTGGCAGAAGAATATCATTGCCAACAGCCTCCACCAAAATTTTCGCCGCACTGAATCGTTTGCTCTGGATCCAAACACTGTTTTGAAAACGCGCTTCGCTGTGAGGGTGAGAAAGATAAACTCGTACAGTTGGGTAAATCGAAACAGAAAAAAAAATGAAATATGCCGAGGAGGAAAAGTTGGATCTTCACTTTTCGCTCTTCATATCTGTTTTCTATCGCATTTGAAGTTCAAGGAGTAGTTGGAGTGGTGCCCGGAATTGATAAACAAGTATAGCAGTGATTTCTTGTTGTAAAACCTCACAAATAATGGATTATTTTGAATTTTATCTTGGTATGTGAAGCAAAGCAGAAGCAAAGAGTACAATAATGCCATGCTGGTTTTGTGACTACGTCCATACCTTGGGAAAATCCAGCTATTCAATAAGCACATGTATCACACTATGAATCAACAACTTCCAGCTCATAACTTGGAACCCAGCACCAGTGCATGATTCATATATTCTCAACTTTCTATTCACGAACTTGATTGCAGACCCAAATTGCGAGAACATTAAATTACATACTCTCAGAAAAGACTTCACACTCTTTCACAGCATGGTCCGCAACAGTATTGGAGGTTCTATTGTGCTGTAACAAAGATCGCTGCAAACATATTCACGTCCAAAACAACCCAGAAAGAGTCAACCAGCAGAGCTAGAAAAGTATGAGGCTCTCACCGCCACCCATCTTCCTCGTCCCCTGGATTTTGTACCTTCTGCTCCTTCTCCCTGCCCTAATAGCAGGACAAGATAAATCATCCCACAACTTCGTTCCTACCACTATCACGAGTACCATTACCATCACCAAAAGTGCAACAACCACCTCAACCAGTCACAGTCACAACCACAGAAACAGGAGAAGAGACCCCAGAGAATTCCAAGGAAATGAGAAAGAAGCGAATGATAATTATAGCAATTCCTGTCGTCGTACTTCTCGTTTCGCTTCTTGGAGTCGTTATTTTTTCTTTTTTCTGCTGTAAAGATGGTAGGGGAGGTTGCCCAGCTTGTTATTGTTAGGGAAGGTGTAGGGATTTGGATGGAGGTGTTTTGGATAGGTTGATGATTGTAGATATTCTGTTGTGGCTTGGAGAGTTGTGAGGGATATGGGTTAGATTATTCGAGGTGTTTGGATGTATTATAAACGGTGATGTAGTGGGGATTTTACTACCCATGAAAATCGAAAGGAGAAAGAGATTCATCCACTCCCCTTTTGGTTCTACTTACTACTTTTTCTGAATGAATCTCAAAACCGACTCGCCAAACCAAGCCCCTCTTTTTGATTCACACACCCCTCAAATCTCATTCACACACCTCAATAAATCCCAAATTCCAGGACTATAAATACCCCCTCTAACATCTCTCCCTTTCCTTTCGTAAAATCATTCAACCCTCCAAATCTCACCTCGTCCAAGAATCATTTCAACTCTAATAAACAAACCAAAGTACATCGAAAATGAAACTCTCAACTCCACCAATCTACACAATCATAAAGCTATCGCTTTCCCTCCTCATCCTCTCTCCCACCATCTTCGCAGAAAACAACAACCCCCCAACCTCCATACCAACACCAAACACCCTTACATCAAGAACAACAAATATTACACCCCCTACCACGCTGCTCGCTCTCCCAATCGCAGGAAAACGCGATATATCACCTCGACTACTCGATACTCCACCACCAGTAATCGTTACGGATGAATCACCTTCGTCGACAGCCAGCGTAGTATCTTCACAAGCTGAAGTACTACCCAAGAGAGATAAAGCACTTTCCAAAAGAGAATACGCAAATAGTAATCTCCTTCGTGTTGGAACAGCTACCGCAATGTCAATAGTGGCGTTTATCATGCTTCTTTCGCTTGGTTTATGGTTTTACAGAAGGATTAAGAAAGGTCCGAGGGTTCAATGCTGATTGAAATAATATATTTTTTTTGGAGAGGATGGTGGGTTTATTTTTCTTTTTTTTTTATGGGGGTTTGTTTCTTTTAGTGGTTTGTTTCTTTTGGTGGGTTGGTGAGGATGGGATCGGCGGCGTTGAAGTTGGGCGTGGTGTTTGACTGGTATTCGTTGGTTGGAACTTGGAAAGGGGAGTATTCGATTTTTCATTTGACAGCGCTGTGCGTTTTATATTAGAGTCTTAGTCTTGGAAACTGGATTTCTGAAGAAGAAATACAATATGAATACTTACTTCCTTTTGGAATCTGCTGTCCCGCTAAGCTTGCGCTTTATTTTCACCTGTTACCTCTCCTCCAAATCCACTTTCCCATTTTTACTTCCACACGAATAAGAAGATTTAATTTCACTACTGTGATAAATTTCAGGACTTTTCTCTCAACAGGTTTTAGGGTTGCTGTGGCCTGTGTATCGCTTTCTGGATACATGACAAGGCTGAAAAGAATGAAAGTAGTGCTATTAGAGAGAATTTTCTGATCTAATCCTTTCGAAGGACAATCATGGAATTATCGTCATGTATAGACTAGAGCTGTATAAGTTAATGAATGCGTTTAGCTTAAGGGAAGTGAAAGAGTTAATTAACAAGAATTTCTTCGTTAATGATGATGTTGTAGGTGGGAAGCAAGGTGTTGAAAGTTGGTAGGGGAATGTTAGTAGAGAGCTGTTAAAGAACAACCAGTCTTCCTCTCCAATAGCCGCAGAGTCATAAAGTCACGTGATATGTGTGCTGAACACAGTTTGAGTGACATTTGCAATTTAAATCTCATACTACAATAACCATCATCCAATTCTAATAATTTCCAATAATACACCAAGGGTAAAAGGAATAATCCTTACAACCTAGAGTTGACATGGAAGAGAACATCACGTGATACAACCAGCACATGACCAACAACACGTGCTTCATACGAGAAGACTCACTCATCTCAGCTCATCTCATCTCATCTTGTCTTGAGACCTTGTCACTTTCTAAGATCACGACCTCACCATAGGCATTCCTCATCTCACTCCCTCGTTGCCGGTCATACTCGTATCTCATACTCATAACCAAAACCAGGCACACCATCCCGCGAATCAAAATCCCCAAGAATAGCACGCGTAATCCATAGGTCCTCATATCCGTATAGAAGTAATAAACCTAGGTACCTAAGGTTACAGTACCCCCTCCATTCTTTCTTTATATGCAAATTAGGTACCATACCTCATTTATTTTCCCGCATTCTTTTATTGATTGATTTCAGATATCGCATTCCGATGTATTATTAAGACAGGGAGGCAGGCAGCTCAGGTTAGCGCTTGTGAAGTGCCTCATGGCCGTTGGTGTGTCTGGTGACACTTGTGTTTTGTATAAGTATGGTACCAATGAGGGCGGCTGTGAGAGGTGAGTGGGATGATGAGAGGGCGATGGGCGATGAGAGGAGGGGCTTTTCTGTTGTTTTGATTGTGGGGTTTGTGAGGTTATACTGGTATATACAGAGCGGATGAAGCTAGCCGTAAAACAAATGTGGTTTGTTAAGCAAATGTAGCAATACTGTTTGTAAAGTAAAACATTTGAAGATCCAACCCTCTCCGTTTCGTGGTCTTATCAAGATGAAGTTATAAATAGAATAGGTCAACTCCACGTGATCATGACAATCGGGAGCACCCGGGTTTCAATCCCTTGTTCCGGACTTTGTTGCTCATGGTTTCCCGAAGGCATCATGACATCAATGATGCCTTTTATGCCACGGAAGCACCACAGGGGAATCGGAGGAATCACAACAGGGTGAAGCTGTGCCTGGAAGAGAGAGAGCACCTGCAGCGATGGAACCTATTACCGACATCTTGCTTTTCCCATCTAGACCTCTAAGAAGAGCGAGAAGAGGGCGAAGACCATAGGGGAGAGGGAGAGCAACATGTGTTGATTTCTGGGAGGGTGACGGGTTCTTATCTGGCTGCATAAAAGGATGCACGTTGGCCTCGGCTTGGTGGAGAGAGCTTTATCGCGGAATCCCGTCTCTGAGGTCTCGTTCCCGTTTTGAAACCCCGCATCTCCCAACACCACTCACTTCAGGTTCGCAATCTCTCGTCACATCCTCATCCTCGCTTCTTATCTTTTGCATGCAACTTCTACTATTAAACCTCGTCAGTGGCAGAAGTCGGATGACCCTATTGACCGAGGTCATTCGGGGTCCTTGAAAGGCTGAAAGCCAACAAAGGCCTGTTTCGCCTGTTTGCGAGCAGGCGGCTGCCCTGTGTGTGATGACGGGCGCAGGCAGTGGTGACCATACTTAGCCATGGCCAAACTGAGACCTACCAGTAGAGCACATCCATCTCTCCTATCAGCAGCAATGCGAGGCAGTGGAGGCTGGTGCTGGTCCTACTTACGACATCGACATCAAGGTCCAAGGTAAATAAGAGACCCCCTTCGCCTGGCCCCCTTTGCTTCCCCTTTTCTCTTTCTATCTCTACCAAACCAACAAACCATTATCAAACCATCCTACAAGCAAACATTCATCCTTATTTATATTCCTTCCATTTCTCCCTCTTCATCATAGAGCGATAGTTGCATTCACTTGTCAATTATTCAACCGACCTTCTTTATCTGCATATCTCCTCGCCTGACTCACTCGCCGTGACCTCGACCGAGGAGCAACAACAGAACGTCAACTCTCAGCCCCTTTGTTTCTATCTAATTCCGCACATTAATTCCTTAGCTACCACTTCACTGTGCGTAGTAATCCATCCGGGTTGCGCTTTCCTCAATCTTACCAATTACGCCATCCGCAATTTCCTGTGACTCGGATAGAGCAGAAGAGTCATCCGGCAACTTTGCTACTTCTACAGTTTCGATAAGACCTACTTTACTACTTCCTATATCTCCTAATAACCCTTCCGATTACTCACACATCCTTCTTCTTTGATATCAAAGAAACACCAACACATCTCCAACCAACATTCCCTCTTTCCGCATTCTGCATCTCGGAACGTTGCTATCGTTTGCTCTTTCTGGAACAAAGACACCGAACTCTGCCTCAACTCAACTCAACTTTCATTGAGTCATCTCACCCCCGACTAAACCCATCACCCTCTTTCTTCAACTCTCCAACTTCAAGCTTGTCTGCAAACAGCTTCTTGCAAGCTAATCCTCAACATCACAACACCAACGCCACAACTCCCATCCACCTCAACAAACCCCATCATGTCGGCTGCCATCCAACAACGCGATATCCGCTCTGCCTCCGTCCCATTCAAACGTGACAGAGAGCATCACCAGAAGTGGAGCAATGGCGCCCGTCCACACCATGGAGTTCGTCCCATGGAGGAGGTCATCGTCGATGGCGTAATCCAGACACAGTATAAGTTCAATGGATCCTCACGCAAAGAACCCAACAAGAGTGAGATCATCAAACGCACCAAAGTCCGTCCCAACACCACCAAGATACTTCTGTAAGCATCCCCTTTTCCCCGATAAAATCCATGCAATTTCCCCTTCCTATCCCCAAGAGCTCAAGCTAAACAAAGCGTGAATAGCGGCACCAAAACCCACGCAAACCGAACCCCCAAGCCCTTTTCCACCTCCAGCTCCAACGCCTTCCTAAGCGGCACAATCCAAGGCCGTCTCGACCGAAAGGCAGACGCCTATCTCGAATCCCACTCCCCAGATATCACCCCCTCCCTCTCGGAAAGTCTCATCGCCATCCTCCCGCAACACGTCAACAACGCCTCCCCGGCCATCTCCACCCTCGACGCGGATATCCTGTACAGCTTCGATAATAAAGGACCTAGTCCTACGAATAAGGGCACTAAGGTGGAACTTGGCAGCTTGATCGAACAGGCGGAGCAGAAATGGATTGCGGAGCAGACGGAGAGGATTGTGAGGGGGGAGTATGAGGTTCTTGATGGGAGGGGGGAGAAGACGGTTTTGGGGAGGAAGAGGGGGAGTCCTAGGGTGAAGGTTGAGAGGGATAGTGTGGGGGTTGAGGAGGAGGATGATGGGTTTGAACTTGTTTGATTTCATCTCTATTCCTTCTTGCCGTCGTCCCCGTCATTTCCTGAGTTTGATCGGATGATGGGGTGGTGTTGGCGTGGCGGATGTGATGGAATGGACTTGTATTATTGAGAGAGAGGTCTTGATGGCTTTCCTCTTCTCTTTCTCTTTGTCTTTTTTCGCTTCCCCGACCGCTTTCTCACTTTAAGCGGGTCGTCGACTTCAATATTTGCACGGCGTCGGGGATGCATTTACGGTATTAGCTTACCCCTTACCAAGGGAGTTTCCACTGGGTTTCCACGGGGGGAAGGATAGCTATGATACCATGAGATATTTCCTTTCTCTCATCTGGGTGGTTCTCGGTTTTTATTATGGTTTGGTTTGGTTCGGTTCGTTACGGGTTGGTTTGGGTTGGTTCGTTATGGTTGCATCATGATGCCACAGTCCCTTCCTGAGTGGGGTTGTTTAATAGCAATAGCTTACCCATTGTATATATACCATTAGTTCTTTATTATTACTTGGGAAGGATGGCTAGGAGGTTATTAGATGGGAGGAGTGAGTAGTGGGTAGGTATGATGGGGGTCTTTGAATAGAGATACAGATGCAGAGACAGAGACAGATACACATGGACTTTTTTAATATACCTGTGAGGGCTGGAAATTTGTGAGGACTTGGGTTACTTGTGAGGAATTGTGAGGATAGAGTTACTAGGGAATTACACACAGATACCCTTTCCATTCTCGAAATTCTCAAGATTCTTTGCCGTAGGATTTTTCCCATGGATGAGTAAGAGTAGGGGTAAGGCCCCTATGGTTCTACTGTTTAGAGGGGGAGAGGTGGTAGGTAATATTTATATACTTATACTTATATTAACGGTTTAGTATTTATTTCTAGCTATTTTTATTATTTCATCTCACGAGAATATAGATAATTAGTAGGTTAGCTTTATATTATCTTAGACCTCGAGAGTAGAATAATTAATTTATAATTTTAGTTTAAAGCTTCTCTCTACTTAAAGAAAGGATCTATAAATAGTTCTAAATATCTTTAAAAGGTTCTAATTAAGTATAAACGGTTCTAATTAAGCTATACTAACCTAAATTCTATATCTTTATTATAGAGTCTAGAGAACTTAGTATTTAAATAAATAAAAAAATAGTTATATAAATACTAGTATATACTTCTTAGTTTATAAGAGAATAATAATATATATATAACGTGGTTTATGTCAAGGGTTGCACCCGTGGAGTGAGTCTTGGAGTACTCCAGCGACGTACGTACGTGACCTCGCTTAGTAACGCAACGCATTGATCGCAACGCATTAACTTGACAGAACCTTCGAGAGTATACTTGACAGAATCCTCTAGAATGTGTAGACTGGGTATATAAGCTAGTAAGGACTCTACATTGGAAAGGACAATCGATCCTTCTTGTATATAGACACCTCTGTAGTTCAATTCATAGCATTTGCTACAAGTCCTAACAGTTTACTACCGAGCGACGTATATTACCGAGCGATACACTTTTCTCCACTCTACTACTTATAAACTTTAAGACGTGTTTTTTCAACTATTTATTATAGAAATTCAAACCTAAGAAGCGTGAATCATTCTAGCTATCGAGGCTATTCGAACGTCTAAAAAGCTAAGTAAATACTCTATAGTAAAGATCTATAAGGTCGCTAAAGTAACACTTTAATATAGAATAGCTAGCTAAATCTATCGCTCTAAAATTAAAGCTAATTGTTATAAATTAAACAACTTAGAGGAGGATACGATTGTTCGATATATACTTGATCTAGATTCGAGAGGATTTACGCTCTATCTAACTAGTATTAAAGATATAGCGAATCTCTGTGAGGAACTGAATAAGCAGTGGAGTACGCAGACGTGATAGAACCACTAGTGTTCTATTGTAATACAGAATAATCGATGCCTCTCTTCTGCCTTCGTCCCACCTCCTAGTTATATATCTAGACCTCTTGAATACCCCTTCCTATATCTCTAGTCTCCCTACATTCCTGAAAACATCCCTGGTCTCCCTACATTCCTGAAGACATCCCTAGTCTCCCTGCATTCCTGAAAACATCCCTAGTCTCCCTACATTCCTGAAGACATCCCTAATCTCCCTGCATTCCTGAAAACATCCCTAGTATCCCTGGCTTCGACCTGGTTACGGGCTGCCGTCGGGCTGCTGTCGTATGCCCTGTGCCCCGCGGATACCCCTCGCTTGCCGAGCCCCTGGTTTACCCGACCCCCTTAATCCAAGCCTCTTATAAATACCTCCCCCTCTAGGTTCTTGTCCCTAAGAACCCGCTACTCGTGTACTGGCTTACTACTGAGAATAGCCCTTTATTTCTAGATATTTATCTTTTTTTTTTTTTCTTTTTTTTTTTTAAAAGAGACGTAAACAACATAAACACAAATAACAGGATTAAGCTGTATACTGTTATAGACTTAGCTATGACTTGTTTATCGTAAGTCTCCTGTATTTATAAACAACAGGATTAAGCTGTATACTGTTGTAGACCTAGCTATGACTTATTTACTATAAGTCTCCTATATTTATAAACAACAGGATTAAGCTACATGCTGTCGTAGACCTAGCTGTGAATCATCTATCCTATGTCTATTACATTCACTTGTTTGTTGATGAGCTAATTCATAATAGCATGATTCACAAGCTTTAGTAGACAAGTATATAGTTCTCAACCTTTCCCTTGTTTCTCTTCTTCTTCCTTTCCTAATTCTACCTCTAACTTTCCCTTCTAATTCCCTTATCTAGTTCCTTTATTCTTATTTCGATTCTTACTCAACTCCTAAATCATGTCTTTTCCCTAGCGCTACGGCATTGCTCCTCGGTTAGCGGCACCTCCTACTAGCTTGTCCTGTCTGTGTTACCTTTGTTATTCTAAGAATTTAGATAGTCCTAACTAGGAGTTAAACAGCTATGTTAAAGTAGCTAGCTGTAATGTTTACAAATATTGTCGCTATATAAGGAAAGTATGTCACTAAATTCCCTAGAGCTGTTATAAGTAAGTCAACGCTCTTATTGCTCGTCGTGAAGCTATCTTTCGCTTACTAGATAGCTAGCGTTTTAACAACAGCCTGGAAATCCAGTCCCTTAAAGCTACTTAAAAAGCCTATACTAACAAGGTAGAAGCTATTATTCGCTCTCTTCGAACCCCTAAAACCCTCGATAGTATAGAGCACTTAATTCTTTTAAGCATTTCCTAAATACAAGCTACTCTTAATAGGATCCTTAATATTATACGTTACCAGGTTTATTTCCTTACTATACCCTGTTGTTCCTATTTCTAATAGTTCCCTAGAACAACCTGCCTCCTCTAAGCTAGGATAACCCTAATAATTTTAATAACAATGTTAATAGAGATAGAGGTAAAAGCAATAAGGAAGAAGAAGAAGATTTAGTTAGTGTTTCTATACTTCTCTCCTATATGTTAGTTTTAATAGAAGTGTAGTATCTAGATAACAATAAGACAATAGGTAGTCCTTCTCCTTGTCTTTCTGCCTGTGCTACGCCCTCTTAACGCCCCTCCCGCTCTACTACCTCTCTTTATACACCTGTCTGTGGTCTCCTACCGGCACCTGGACAGGCTGATTAAGGCCTTTAAGTAGTATCCGAGGGTATGCCTAGAAACAATAGCTCTTCCTCTAACAACCCCTCTTCTAAGCGTCCTCGAGATACTCATGGTTAGTTTCACAAGGAATAGGCGATAGGTGATAGTGTGGTTGTGTCCTTTAGCTTTTGAATAAACATGTTGTTTTCTTATAGTTAATCTCTAAGTATCTCTCTAATTTCTCTTCCTTTGTTTTCTTACTGTTTATAAACCTAAGCCCTTATGTTTCCTATATGTCTAGCCTTTAGGATAAGTTTTTTAATATTCTTCGATTACTTCCTATACTCTGTCAAGGTTTTCTATAGGCTCCTATATGTTGTCTAATATTAAGTAGCCCCTCTAACATATAAGATACTATCTTCCTTTTCTCTTGTTCCTGTAGTTAAGTATTAACTCTACCTTATAACACTTATCTCCCTTAATCTCTATTAGAGGTAGCTCTAGAACTACGCCTACTTAGAGGTACTAAGGCTCTAATAATAAGACATGAAATACGTTATAGATTTTATATAACTCTAGGAGTATTAATTTATACGCTTGTTAGTAGTCTCCTTAAATAGCCTTGATTATAAATAGTCCTAGGTATCTATCTGCTAGCTTCCTACTTAGTTATAACTAGTAGATATACTTACTCTAAAGTATTACTTTATCGTTTACCTTGAATTTTATATTAAGAGTCCTCTTGTTATAGTATTTCTTTTACACCTTAGTTATAGCTATCTATCGTGACTTTAAGGTTTCTCGTTCCTTACTTAATACTTCTACTCTACTTCTTACTACTAGCGCTTCCCCTTCTATAACGTTGTTCTTAACGTAGATTTCTACTAATAGATAGAAACTATAAGTAGTATAAAACAGGCTTGTGCTAATTGTAGTATAATAGGAGTTGTTATAAGTGAATTCTACTAATACTAGCTTTAAGACCTAGTTATCCTAGTAATAGTTATAATAATATCTTAGGTATTATTCTAGTATCTAGTTTAAGTTTTTAGTCTAACTATCTATCTATAGGTAGAATGTAGTACTTAGGCGTCTCCTTATCTTAAGAATAAAATAAAATATACTCTAAAATTTACTAGTAAATACTAACCCCCTGTCTAATATAATACCCTTAGGTATTCTAAAATCCTTAAATATAAAAAGTATAAATAGTTCTATAAGCTCTTCTACTATAACTTTCTTTATTATATAGATGTAGTAGGCCATCTTTATATATCTATCTACTATTATAAGAATAGAGTTATATACTTTATCTTAAAATTTCAATAGTAGTAGTTCTATAATAAAATCTATTATTATCTCTTCCTAAGGTCTAGAAGAAATAGAGAATAAACTTAGCGAGCTGTATAGTAGATAGCGCTTTATAGTTGTCCTCTAGTATACTAGACATGTCTTAATATAGTCTTTAATATTCTTTCTTAGTCCTTACTAGAAGTACTTACGCTATATAGCTTCTACTATCTTACTAACGCTAAAATACCCTACGAATAGATTATTATGATTTGCTTCTAGTAGTTCTTTTCTAACTACTAGATTATATAGTATATAAATAGCTTCTCTATAATATAATAAGCCTCTTATATTAATATTCTATCTAATAGCTCTAGCTTTTCTCCTCGGCTTCTACTTTTCGTATTCCTTACGTTATATAAAGAGGTTACTCTTTTATAGTACTATAAGAAGTTTAATAAGTATTAAATCTATATTATTAAATACTGTTTCAGGGTTGTTCTATCGTAGGCCTAATACCTATAACACGTACTGTTTATAACTAGCTATATTAGCGACAGGCTTAAGTAGTAGGTCTTCTACTACTCTGTTATAGTTCTAGCTAACCCTATAGATCATTAGCCCTAGCGTCTCACCAGTCGAGAGGTGCCTACCCTCTCTCTCCTAGGCCTTGAATTACAGCACTTTAGAGTCTTCTATAACTCTAAGAGCTACGATTTATAGCTCCTTAGTATTCTACTACGTTATCCTTAAGAACTTATATAATAGTAGAGACTTGTTGTCTCCCTTACTCTTATTATACTTATAATCTAGCCTTCTAGACAGCCTGTCTACTAGGTTTGTTTTACCCTCTCTATATTCTAATATAAAATTAAACACTACTAATTCTTTAGCCTATCTAGCCTATCTCCTATTCAGTTTTCTTTTTATTATAAAGTATTTCAGGTTATTATAATCTATCTTAATAATAATAGTATACTAGATATATATAAGGTAATATCTCTACTACTAGAAAGCTAGTATAATTGCTAGAAGCTTCTAATTATAAGTATTATAGTTAACTTCTACTACTATAAATTTCCTTAAATAAAAAGTAATAGGATACTACTTCGCGCTTATATCTTTACTAAACAGTTATAAGAGGATACATCCCGCTATAAAGCCTAATACATCTATTTTAACTTTAATCACCTTTCTTATATTAAAGTGTTATAGTATAGGCGTAGTAGTAAAAGCTACTTTCAAGTTCTAGAACGCTCTTTCTACTTACTCTATCTATTAAAAGGATTGCTTCCCTCTTAGTAGGTTAGTAATAGGTTTTGTTACTATAGAGTATCTATAGATAAACCGTCGATAGAAGTTAAAAAACTCTAAGGCAACCTAGGTTTCTTAAATACTTCTTAGTAACAGCTATTCTAAGATAGTAGTTACTCTACTTAGTTCTATCTATATACCTTCTAGGCTAATTACAAATCCTAGAAATATAACTATATTAGTATTAAATCTATATTTCTATAAATTTACTATAAGTCTATACTACGTTAAGCGTTCAAGGACCTGTTATACTACTATATTATACTTATCTAGGTTCTCTAAGAATATTAGAATGTTATTAAGGTATACTATATATATTACATCTACTAGGCCTACTAAGGCCTAGTTAATATATACTTGAAATGTAGCTAGCGTATTATAAAGGCCAAAAGGCATTATATAGTACTTAAAATACCTATAGCGCGTGTAGAACGCCGTCTTCTACTCGTCGCTCTTTTTAATCTAAAGTTAGTAGTACACATCCTTTAAGTCTAGCTATATGAACCTCTTAGCTCTACAAAGACGGTCTAACGTCTTAGTAATTAAGGAGAGCGGTGTTCTATCCTTAACTGTGATCTTGTTTAAACCCTAGTAATTGATATATAAACGTAGCTTCTCTTCTTTCTTTAGTATAAACATGATTAGCGCCCCTACTAGGCTAGTAGACCTTCGAATCCAACCCTTCCTTTTAGACTCTACTAGGTACTCCTAGAGTACTTCTAGCTCCTTCTTAGACAATGTATATACTAGTCTCTAAGGTAGCTTACTACTAGGCTTGATATTAATCTTATACTCTATTTTATAGTATAATAGTAGCTCTACAGCCTTCTATTCTAAGAAAGTATCTATAAGATCCTAATACTTAATTAGAAGTATCTATTCAGGTCGTTATACTATAGTGTTAATCTAGCGGCTACTCTTCTTACTCTCTACTAGAAAGATCATTATAGTAAATATATATAGCTTAGTTTTTATTACTTATATAAACTCCTTTACTATTAATAGCTTAACCTCTGTTTTCTTAAAAGGGTATTACTATATAAGGTCCTAAAAGTCAATTACTACCTAGAGTACCTATAGTCCTAGTAGTCTAATTATAATATTAATCCTATTAATATTAAAATCATATAATATAAATTCTAGTTTATTAATTCTACTTTCTCCTAGCGTATTCTATACTATTATTAATAATAGGTGGTTAGCGTAAGAAAGTATCCTTTACTCTTATACTACTACTAATATAGTTAGCCTTCTAGCTATTACTAGTAGTTCTATTTCTATAGTAGTACGTCTTCGTATATAGTTCGCTTCTACGACAGTATCTAGGATTACTCTAAGCTTACGCTTGTTCTTTCCTTATCCTAAAATCACATCAGCTGTTAAAAACGAGGATAGCTCCTTAGCTTACTTACACACCCCTAGCTTCTAACCAGCTGCTCTAAGGGGAGAGATTACTACTAGCCGATGACTTTTTCCCGGTTATCTTAGACTAGGACAACTAGATACTAGGTAACCTGTCTTACTATAATTATAACAGGTCTTATCTAGACAGGTAGTAGCATAGTAGCCCTTCTTATAGTATTTATAACAAATAATATTTATAACATCCTGTTTTCTTATTAGTATAGGATTAGTTTTCGTAGTAGGGGTGTAGTAGTTGTTAAGTAGTTCTCTCTTAGGAGAGCGTTCTCTTTAGTATAATAACGTTCCCCTTATAGGTAAGTAGCTACGTTCTTATATAGTAGCTCTAGGCTAAGTATATCCTCTTTAGGTAGAATATCAGTAGATAACATTCTCCTTATAGATTACTAGCGTAATAAGGTCCTTCTGTTTTTATAGGATATATAGTTCATTATTAATTTTTATCTAAATATCCTTACATAGTTTTACTAAAAGATTATTCCTCTTCTAGAAGTTGTTATATATCCTAAGTTTATCCTCTTACTTATCTAAGTAGGCTATAAAGGACTATACTAACTAGCTACTTTAATACTCTGCCCTTTCCTACTTTATAAGGGCGTCTATATTTCGATTCTCTAGATTAGAGATAGCGTTCTTTATAAATTCCTTGAATTCTTCCCACATCATTATATTAATCCCTTCTACAGCCTCTCTACACCTCTATATCGTTTTTAGAATCCCCTTAAAAGCAGATATATAGTACGTAATCTTCACTACGTCTGTCCTCTAGGTCATGTCCTCATCCTCTCTCTATTTCAGCTCTGTGTTATAAAAGAACTCCTCTACCTCTTTAATTAATCTTCCTTAGTAGAGTTTTAGATCCCGTGTCTTCGGGATTCTAGCGTTCCCTCTACGCTCTAATAGTAGTTCTCTAATACCAGATACTAAACTTAGTATAATACATCTGTCTTCCCTTTATTAGATCCAAGCGTCCCTACTTTAAAGAAGTGTCTCAAGTCTCTCTTCTCTTAACCTCAATTCCGCAAACAAGTGTTCCTCTACTTCTAACTCGCTAATCCTACTCTAGATTACTTTAAGTTTTCTCCTAACTCTATGCTCTCCTAATACTACTTACGGTTCGCTGTTGTTCCACGGTAGTTCTATATTCCTTTATAAGTCGAGAGTCGGTTCCCTCTATCCTTCCTATATCGATTGTTCTTCGCGTAGTTACTATAAGTCTTCCTCTCTGCCCGCGTATATACTACTAGGTATACTCTAAGTCCTAGATAGCCGCTCGTCTGTTAGGAATCGGCTTTGTGATCTTGTTATTAGTCTTGTTACTATTTTTGCGTCTTGTTGTCTTATACTAGACTACTTCCCTAAGGGTTCGATCGATTATAATATAAGGAACTAAATAAGTAGTAGAGTACGTAGACGTGATAGAACTACTAGTGTTCTATTATAATACAGAATAATCGATGCCTCTCTTCTACCTTCGTCCCACCTCCTAGTTATATATCTAGACCTCTTGAATACCCCTTTCTATATCTCTAGTCTCCCTACATTCCTAAAAACATCCCTAGTCTCCCTATATTCCTAAAGACATCTCTAGTCTCCCTACATTCCTAAAAACATCCCTAGTCTCCCTACATTCCTAAAGACATCCCTAATCTCCCTGCATTCCTGAAAACATCCCTAGTATCCCTGGCTTCGACCCGGTTGCGGGCTGCCGTCGGGCTGCTATCGTATGCCCTGTGCCCCGCGGATACCCCTCGCTTGCCGAGCCCCTAGTTTACCCGACCCCCTTAATCCAAGCCTCTCACAATCTCCGACTTAAACCTCGAGAGGTACTATATGTTAGTAAGAACTAGGTATATTAATTTATTCAACGACTAGAGTTAAAGACACGTTTTAATCACGTTTACAACTTCTAAAGAGCCTTATGTAAAGATCTAAAGCTTATTAGCGCGTAGTATCGACTAGTTAAGAATATATAGGCGAAATATAGTATTATAGACTCTCTCTACTAATATTAATCTTTAGATCTTATAGACTTCTTATAATCTAACTAATACTCTTTTATAGACGATATTAGTTAAGAATTAGATTATATATTATTAAGGAAGCTTACTAACCTCTATTTTCTAGATAGTAGCTATATTAGCTAAGA